>PVJS01029540.1:0-24702 GCA_004027185.1 Glis glis
AATCCCACCAACAGTATAGAAGAGACCCAGTTTCCCCACATCCTCGCCAACATTTGTTTTTGTTTGACTTCTTAATGATTGCCATTCTTATTGGGGTCAGATGAAATCTTAGAGTAGTTTTGATTTGCATCTCCCTGATTGCTATTGATGTTGAACATTTTTTCATGTATCTATTGGCCATTTGTATTAGACCAGAGTCTGTGAAATTATTAGAAGAAGGCATAGGTTCAACACTCCGACATATAGGCACAGGTAGAAACTTTCTCAACAAGACCTCCAAAGCACAGGAAATTAAAACAAGAATTAACAAGTGGGATAGCATTAAACTACAAAGCTTCTGCTCATCAAAGGAAACCATCAAGAGCCTAAAGAGAAAGCCTACAGAATGGGAGAAGATATTTGCAAGCTATCCCTCTGACAGAGGTCTAGTAACAAAGCTTTTTAATAAGCCCTTGGGTGATGTTAATGCTGAAGGAACTGGGTCACAGTTTAAGGCACTATCTAGAGTATATATGTAATCTGCCTTCTCTAACACTGTCCTCTGGCTATTTTTGCAAAGCATGGGCAGGTAAAAGATTCTCATTATGTTAGTATACTTAACATAGTACTTGTCATTGCTACATAGCCCATGAAAACATTTTATAATTTCAAATCCTTAATATCCTAATCACTTCGGCTTCACTATAAAGTCTGTTGATTACTTCAATTCTTATTTTAAAAGTCATGATAAAAAATACACAGGTAACACTGAAAAGTTCAGTGCCTCTGGAATGTGGTATTTAAGGATCAGGTCAGCATTTTGCTGTTTTTGGTTAATGCCCATAGGCCTTTAAAATAAGTTGCAAAGATCATAGTAAAACAAATTAGAGGAAGTTGATTAGCTCAAGTCTGTAGTATATTAAGTGTTAATCTAACAACTCAACATTTATTGAGAACCTTGTTGGCAAAACCAAAATAAACAAGTTCTATGCCTCCAGGGAGTTCAAAATCAAATAGGGGAAAAACAGATAACATAAGGACTAATAGTAACATAATTTTAATACTATAAAATAAATCATATTAAAAGTAGAAGATATGAGACCATAAGAAGATTATGAATTCTAAGAAGGATGAAAGATAGAGGAAGAAGATGCCTTTTTGATTTTGTTAGAGTTGATATCTGAGAGGAGATTTAAAAACTATCAAATCTTGCCGGGCGTGGTGGCGCACGCTTGTAATCCCAGTACTTTGGGAGGCAGACACCAGAGGACCCGGGTTCGCGGCCAACCTCAGCGCGCATGCGCGCGCGCACGATCAATCGATCGATCTATCTTTCTCTCCTCTCTGTCTCTCTCTGTCTCCTTAGTGAGGCCCTCCGCAACTTCGTGAGACCCGGTTTCAAAAATAAAGCATAAAAAAAATAGGGCCGGGGGTGTAGCGCAGAGGTAGAATGCCCCTGCGTTCAATCCCCGGTACCACAAACAAACAAACAAACAAACAAAAAACTATCAAATCTTAACACTGGTAGAAGTAGGAAAAGGAAACTCCAGATAAAAGTATCCTGAACAAGCACTGTTATAAAGGAAATGAATTATTTGACTAGTCATTGCCATGTTCACTGCAATGTCAAACGTATTCTAATTTAAGGACCCAGCACAAACAGAAAATGAAAGGTAGCTATGCATTCCCTGGTAGCAGAATAAGCAAATTGACTTATCCTATATTATGCTAGTTAAAATTCTTCAGGCTTTTTAAACTAAGGTTGCATCGTATTATTTTCCAATTTAAAAAGCTGCATTGGCTCCCTACTGTCTATTAGAATATAGTCCTAAAATTCTCAATATTAATAGTAATATGCCTTGAATATTGTTATTTATGTTTGTTCTTCCTACTCTTGTTTTTAAGGAAAGAATTCCTCCCAAAGCTTGCTTACAGATTTTGATATAGTCAATATTCAAAGAAGATTTGCCAAATGTGTAGAAATTGATTACAATTAATAAGTTTACAAGCTAGCTGCAAATAGAAAGAGTAGATAAAGAACATCCAAAGTCTTCTAGTTTAAAAGTTGCAATGATACAGATTCAGTGGACTAACAATTAGGAAAGAAGTAAATTGTATGAAAGAATTATTAACTTTAGAAAGTTTATACACACAAGACAGTCTATTATATAAATCACTTCAGCTATCTAATTCTACTTGAAAACCCCATATTCATAATTGCTTATTTGTTCAGCATAGTATTTAATCCTAAAATTCACTAATAGATTTGTATCAACCAGAGAAATAGCCTGTCAATTCATGAAAAGGGGAGACAAATAGTGTTTGATTGTATTGACCTACTTAACTTCTTAAGATGTTGCAGTCAGACATTCATTAAGTGTATAAAGTCAAAGACTAAAAAATCCCCAATTTTTATTAATTTCAGCACTGTATAACCCACCAGACTATAATCAAAAGAAGATCCACAGGCTAACCATAATAAATTTGCTAGGAACTCAATGAATGTCAATACTTGCATTCATTCTGAGTCAGAACTAAAAGCAGAAATCTTCTATGCTTTTCCTTTGAACTTAATGCACTTATATGTGCATCAAATTAGCTCTTACATATTTACATAACCAAACATGAATTTCTGTAACTTAATTTAATAGTAAAAGTCTGAAACCCCTGGAAACCACCATGTGGCCTATGGTCTGTATTTCTCCCTACATATAATGTCACTGGAGAAGGAAGAAACTTACATTAAAGTTTGTTACATTTCATATCTACCTAAACTGGTATTTTACTTGATAGTTCACAAACCTAATTTTTTAAAAATTACATATTGTTTCTACACTAGTTATTTATAGCACTTTGGCACAAGTTTATCCAGAACATTTATCATCAGGAGCTATTACATTTTTTTTTTCTTGTCAAGTCATGCAAGCAAACTGTTTTAAGTAGCTTTGGATGAAGACCTCATAAAGCTCCTTCCCTAACTCGCTGCACAAATGAATAAAAATTTACATTTTTACCACAAAAATAAACCTTAGAATTTTGAAATGATAGGATTCCTCTGTTTTTGCTGTACAGTGTTTTCTCTTCCATATCAACACATTCCACAGAAGGAAACTAGAGCTCCATGCTTACCAGGCTCTTCCTTACAATAAGCTCATTATCTCTAGTATAATATTTTGGGGATATGAAAAGGAGAAGAGAATATAAGAATACTTAATTAACATTCAGCAGCTCTTTATTTCTTACATTATTATGTATTATTCTTACAGAGCTCTAAGGTTTGCTTCTGATATTATTTGTATACAATGATTATAATTGTCTTATTTTTTACTTCATAATAGAGAAACATGTTAACAGCATTTTATTTGTTTTTCTAAAAGGAATCATGGCTCATGATAGTATTTCCCATATTTAGACTTTAAAATGTGTTTCAGAAAGCATATAGGTCCCATACATTTAAAAAACAGTAAGAGCCTAGTTCAAACATAACTTTTAATTAATAAAATCCCATGACATTTATTGAAGATACATTTGTTAAACACCCATTATACGTGAAACAGGTATTGGTGAAACAAATTAACTCAGTTCTGTACTGGTTGTTAATTTAACTTTAAAAAATCTTTGAAATACATAGAAATTATTTCCAAAAGGGCCTAGTAGACTGTAATTTGAGTAGGGCAAGTAGAATGAATTAAAAGCTTTTGTTACACAGAAAATTTTAATAATGTCCTATTATTTCAACACTCGATAGTTCATTAGGATATATGACATTCCTCACCTGTCAACTTGTTATAAAGATCAACTATAAATAATCAAAATCTTTAGAGTGAAAAATTTTGCACAAATGAATGTTCTTCCTCACTTTCTCTCTAAAATAGCCAAAAAAGGCTTTAAAAAGTTCTGATGTAGTAAAACAACAATTCAAATTAGCTTCTACAAAACTATCCAGGTATAGTATAAACCAGAGTAAATTTTGTAAACTATTCTTTTTTTTTCCTTTAAATTGAATTTTCTTCCTTAACTGCTTTGAAATATATAAACACAAAGAAGTAAACCCTAGTACTATTTGATGATCAAACACACCAAAAAGGGCAAGAGTGCCAAGGGTAATTCTATTGTTCCTCTAATCAAAGTGACACAAATACCTTGGGGAGGGTCCAAGGTGAGATATGGAATGGAGGCACTGGTATTGTTTATATGCGAAACTTTCTTTTCAAAGTGCACATTACCAAAAATGGTTCCACATCACCATTTTAGTAACCTAGTAAGTCTAAACATTTTAACAAGCCTGGAAAGAATGTGATGCAAGCATAAACAATTTTCCCCCTTTAGTCATATTTATAAATAATATAAAATACAATTATGAAAGGTTTTGATATCCATGCTATAAATTTAAGATTTTACATAAATGATCACACTTTTATTTTAAAAAATTTGCTTGTAAAAACTGAAATAACTTTAACATATGTACTTAAAAATAAGACAGCAAACATAATAGAAATTTAATTGTAAATTTGAAAGTCACCTTGCCTCTTACAAAGTTTAAAGCTAATAAACACAAATTTTAAAAGGTAAACAGGCCCATTTTTAAATTTTAAGACTTTCATTTTTATATAAAAACAAAAATAGTAACATAGTACAGATGATGCAAGAATATTGTAGAAAAATTTCTAATTCATAGTCAACTCAAATAGTTACATATAAAACAAAACATTGAACTACATGATTTAGCTCAACTTATAATAAAGTTTTTGTGGAATTCTTTCAACTTCATCCTCAAAATGTCCTTGTGCAAATCATAAAAGACAAAACATGGTTCTTTATGTTTGATTCTAAAATTCCAATTAGTACTTTTAGCTGCTAGTTATAATGTATCATTAAAAAAAAACTTACTTGATCTGTCCCATAAGGCAGTATGTTCAGAGAAATGAAAGTTGTCATTTTCCAGAGCTGTTTTCTGATCATGTGCTGTACCTTTAGAGTGTCTATGAAATAATCGGCTAGCAAAACCTTCCAATTTCTGAAGAGCAGTAGATGAACCTGTATACTGGTTACAGGATAGATCTCTATAAGCTGCCATTCATGTACATTTACACTTTACTTTAAGTAACTGAAAATATTTCCACAAGGAGCTCAACAACTTCTTACACAGAAGCTAGGAGCTATGCATGTGTCAAACTTCCTGTTTGCAGGGTATTCAAACCACTACTGCTGTTCTGTTTCCTGTTAATATAAAACAGCACATTACTGAGCTTTTCTTAGCAAAACTCTTTTCATCTCAACTACAGATGGGGATTTTTAAAACTTGTAGTATCTGCCTAAAAACTCTGGGTGTTTTGATATTAATATATGTTAGTGAGAGCATTAAATATAGTTATATATATACATATATATGAGGCTGAAAGTTTTTCTTAAAAGAGAAACTAGTTAAACATGTACTACAACCCTATGCAAACAACAGAAGGCCAAATCACCCTCCAGATATTATACATTAAAATATAGGTTTTATTTTTCCAGGAAATCAGCTAATATACAGATTTTATGAATCCTTCTAAGAAGTTAACTTTTCATCAAAAATTGATATGGAATGGATATGACTTGACTCTTAAAAAAGAAATTGATAATACATGTTATAGCTAAGAAAATAATCTGAACTAGTAATTTTAAAAAAGAATTGAATGTTGCTAATTCATTCACTTAAATCTAATATATCCAGGACCTACAGAAACATAGCATGTCAGAATCACTTATCAAACTTATCTACTGATATGTGTCTGCCTACTAGAACTAAAATTTGATAAAAAGTACAAAATATCAGATTTTAAATTATATAATTATAAACCATAATTATATAAGATATTTGCCATACCAAAAGATTTCAACTGACAGAAAAACAATTCCTTCTAACTGGCTGAGGCATGTTAATTGCAAAACTTTAACACAGAAGACAGCAGCTTACCTAACCCTCTGGTTTAGCGATCTCACTTAGAAATATACCTTTCAATTAAAAGTCAATGGTGGCACACACTTTTAATCCCAGTACTTGGGAGGCTGAGACAAGAGGATCACAGGTTTGCAGCCAGCCTCAGCAACTTAGTGAGGCCCTCAGCAACTTAGTGAGACCCTGTTCCTAAATAAAAAAAATAAAATAGGGATGAAGGTGTAGCTCCAAGGTCAAATGCCCCTATGTTCAACCTCTAGCACCACAAATAAAATAAAATAGGGCTGGGGTTGTAGCTCAAAAGTAGAACATCTCTGGGTTCAATCCCCAGTAACACACACACCAAAAAAAACTTTCTAAAAAAATTTTAGTACAGATTTCTTTCCAACTGTTTGACAAATACAATAAATAGGAAAATAATGATAAACAGGAGCAATAATGCAATCCAATTAGGGCAATGCACACACAGACACAAATAAGTCCAATAAGGAAACACTGACTAGTGAATTTTGCCATTACGAACTCATTTGTGTATGCTTCATTTTATATAATAAAGTTAGTATCAACCTGACCAAACAAGCAACAGTATCTGTAAAATTAAACTTCTTAAATTGATATCTTTACATATAAATATTATGTTTGTGATAACAGACTATTTATTACCATCTGGCAGTGCCTTACACAAAACAGGCACTGAATAATTGTCTGTAGTGTTTAATAAACATTCACAGAGCATAGACTGACTCAGTATGGTAAGAAGTGGATAAAATTCTTGAATTCCTTTGACTTACTCTCCTAACAGAAATTCTAGTCATCTTTAAGGCTCACTACAAATGTCACCTCTTTGGTCTCTCACATACTCCCTCTCTTGTTTCCACTGATCTTATATTAAAATTGACTGTTTATGAGTTTATGTGTCCCTAGATTGTGAATTATGTGAATTCATAAGTGCAATGCCTTTTACATATTCAATAAACATATGGTAAATGAAGTATGAATTCCTTTTCCCACAATTTAAATGCCTAAGTAAAATCATCGAACACTGGAAAATATTTTACTTATGATAGGATCATATTAGTAAATAATACAAGCACTAAAATGCTTATTTTTAGAGACAAAAGTAATAGAAGTAACATCATTGAACTTCTCTTTTTTCTGTATAATGAGTTGCTAAATTTTATTCATTCTTTGAGTTCCACTTTCACTCAGTGCAAATGTCCATTTCTAAAATAACTTCTTGTTTTTCCTGCTTCCAGTTACCCCCCCAACCATTCATCTCTCTGACATATTAGCCTCCTGAAAGTATTACACTCATGGTATTCCCTTACCAAAGATACAAACTAATCCTAACATTTCAGGCTGAACATATTAATTTTTAACACATGTCTAGTCAGACTTATTTGTAATTAACTTTGCTTAACTATAGAAATTCCAGATTCTGAACAAGAACAGAGATTAACTTATTTAAAACAATTCATAAGTCTTAAAACAAAATTAGTATAGCAAAAAAAAAAGTAAATTTCACTAGTCAAGTATTCTGGAAATAGCTACATTTGAAATATCTTGACTGTTTCAATAAAATTGTGTCCATTTGTTACAAAGTCTTTACAGAAAATAGAAAAGTTAGTTCTTAGAGCAATGTTTCTATAGATGGTAATGTGACCAGGAAGCTGTTGCTATGCAAGTGCTCAGGAGATTTTTATTAAAAAAGAACTCTGCTGGCATCTACTGCTAGAAAGAAACAACTACAATCTTAACTAAAACTATGAATTCCTTTGAAATTCAAATTAATCTTAAGAAGTATATTACCTGTTATTCTTCCTGTTATTTTCAGAATTTAATGTCAAGCCATATACCTAAAATTTGCCATAATAGCATAACTTGTAATTAAATAATTAAGATTTTAAAACTAAGAGTAATCAACTTCATGAGGTTACAAAGCCCTTATTCATTCTGCATTACTTTTAGACAAAAAAGTAGCAATTTTCAGAGTTGACCATGCTTTGATTGTCATAAGACACCACATAATATAGTTTATTTCTTATATTTAAGAATAGTAATGACCTATCTGCCAGGTACTTTACAACATATAAAATAGTTTGCATTGTGAAACTATTGTGAGGTTCATGAAATTCTTACACATGAAGTAAGTAGCACAGATATTATTATCCCTATTTTAAAATGAGAAAACAAACTTATAAACATTGAGTGACTTGCCCAAAGTCACCAAGGATCAGGGCTCCTTGTACTGCATGACCCTCATTTCCCCACAAGAAGCAAAGACATTCTCAGGTGCGGTATTTTTCAAACCAAGGTGGGAAAGTGGAGGTGAAAGGAGAGTGCCGGATGTGATCAGTTCTTCAGTATATTGCCTAGGGTCTGAGAATCTGGCATGAGAATGTTTTCATTTAGAATGTCACCTCATAGACATTCAGTTTCATTGTCTAAATGTATGCGAACACTCATGTTAGAAGTTTGAAGGTTCTTCAGAAGTTTGAAGGTTAAAAAAAATCATGTATATTTCCTCCATGTGTAGGACAAATGACATGACCATGACCCTGCTATTCAAATAAAGATTTTAGAGTCATAGTTTTAAAGAATGTTATATAAATGACATTTCATATAGGTTGTAACCTTTTAAGTCTGGCTTTTTTTAATTTAAAATTTTTGCTGATACATAAAAACAAAGTTGTACATGTTTAGCATAACATAGCAATTGAGATTTATCCATGCCATGAATCTATTTCACTTACTTTTATTGTTGAATAAGCATTCCATTGATTGGATTTACCAAAATCTATACATCCATTCACAAATGAACTGATTTTACACTTGTCAAAAATAAACTGACCATGTTTGTTTAAACCTATTTCTGGATTCTATTCTGTTCCACTGATCCATATACATGTCAATTCTTTCACTTACACCACACTGTATTGGTTACTGCAACTTGCCAGTAAGTCTAAAATCTGATAATGTAAATCTCCCAACTTTTTTCCTTCTTTTTCTAAGTTCTTTTAGCTATAGTTATTTTATCCTTTTTCTTTTTTTCTTTTGCAGTGCTGGGGATCCAAACCAGGGTCAAATCAGTGTGGCTATGTATACAGAAAAAATCTGGCTGGAATTTTATTGGGATTATGTTAATTGGGATAAATAACATCTCAACTGTATTTGTGTCTTTTAACCCATTATCCTAGTATATTTTTACATTTACTTGGGTCTTTGATTTCTTTCATCAGTGTTTTATAGTTTTCAGCATGCATATCTTACAAATATTTTGTTAGGATTATACCCAAGATTTTTTTAATTTTTTGCTGACATATAAAAACATAAAATTGTACAAGTTTAAGGGGGTACTGAAATATCACATAGAACTCTAATTTTAAGTTATCATAAATGGTACTTTAAAATGTTTTACAATTGTTCATCATTGGCATATGTAGATATATGACTTTTTTTTTTTTGGTGCTGGGGATTGAACCCAGAGGCATTCTACCTCCACGCTACACCCGTAGCCTTTTTTATTATTTATTTTTATGTTGAAACAGGGTCTCACTAGGTTAATGAGAGTCTTACTACTTGCTGAGGCTGTCCTCGAACCTGCAATCCTCCTGTCTCAGCCTCCCAAGTACTGGGATTACAAGCATGTGCCACCATGCCCAGCCTCATATAACTTATTTTTACATATTGATACTGCATACTGCAACCTTGCTAAACTCACCTATTAGCTTTAGGAATCCATTTCTTCTTGTAGATTTCTCTTGGGATTTTTGAATATAGAGAATCATGTGATTTTTTAATAGACAGGTTTTTTTCTAATCTTTATGCCTTTTATTTATTTTTCTTGACATATTGCATTGGCTACGATTTGGAGTATAAAGTTGAACAAGAGTGAGGAGAGTGGATAACCCTCCCTTATTCCATGTCTAGGAAGAAAACAGTTTTTCTTCACTGATTATAATGCTAACTGTAGAAATTTTTTGTAGATGCCACTTATTAAGATAAATGAAGTTTCCTTCTATTCTTTGTTAGCTGGGGATTTTTACCTTAGAGAGATATTGAGTTTAATGCTTTTTCAGCATCTGTTGATATGGTCACATGGTTTCACTACTTTAGTCTACATTGATTAGTTTCTAAATATTGAACCAGTCCTGAATTCCCAGGGGAAATATCACTTGGTATAGTATAATTTTTATATATTGTTGGATTAAATTTACTAATATTTTATTGAGGATTTTTCTGTTTACAAGAGATATTGTCTCAGTTTTATTTTCATATACTGTATTTGTGTGATTCTGGTGGCAAGTTAGGTTGACCTCATAAAGTAAGTTGGGAAGTATTTCAAGTTTTTTTTTAAGAGGCTGTGAGAATTGGGAATCATTTCTTCTTTAAATGTTTGGTAGAATTTGCCAATAAAACTACGTGGGACAAGAGGTTTTCTTTTTTCAAAAGATTACAAATACAAATAAAATTTCTTAAATGAATATAGTACAATTGAAGTTACCTATTTCATCCTGAATGCATAGTAGTAGTTTGTATCTTTCAAAAATATAGTCTATTTCTATTAAGTTGTCAAATTAATATGAATAGTCATTTTTAACATTCCCTTATCACCCTTTTAATGTATGTGGCATCTATAGTAATTATCCCCTCTTTGGCGCGCGCGCGCGTGTGTGTGTGTGTGTTACTAGGGATTGAACACAGGGGCATTCACCTCCAAACTAAACCCTCAGCTCTGTTTTTTATATCAGTTTGTTTGTTTTGAAACAGGGTCTTGCTAGGTTGCTGAGAGTCTCACTAAGTTGCTGAGGCTGGCCTTGAACCTGCGATCTTCCTTGTCTCAGCCTCTCAAATGCTGAGATTATAGGTGTGCACTATCACACCTGGCTCCTTCTTTCATTCTTGATATTGGTAATTCATAATCTCTTTTCCTTGGTCAGTTTGGCTAAAGGGTTTAAGTTTTATTGATTTTTTTTTTTTTTGGTACTGGGGATTGAGCCCAGGGGCATTCTACCTCCAAGCTACACATCCCCAGCCCTATTTTCTTAATTCTTTATTTTGAAACAGGGCCTCACTAAGTTGTGAAGGGCCTCACTAAGTAGCTGAGGCTGGCTGTGAACCTGCGATCCTCCTGTCTCAGCCTCCCACGTACTGGGATTACAAGCGTGTGCCATCACGCCTGGCCTTTATTGATCTTTTCAAAGATCCACCTGTTGGATTTTCTCCATCATTTTTCTCTTTTCAATTTTATTGATATTCTCCATCATTTTTCTGTTTTCACTTTTACTAATTTTTCTCCATCACTTTTCTGTTTTATTTTTATTGATTTTCTCCATCATTTTTCTGTTTTCATTTTTACTAGTTTTTCTCCATCATTTTTGTTTTAATTTTTATTGATTTTCTCCATCATTTTCTGTTTACAATTTTATTGATTACTGTTCTTTACCTCCTCTCTACTTTCTTTCATGTTATTTTGCTTCCCCTTAGTTTCTAGTTTGCTTTTTTTTCTAGTTATTTTTTCTAGTTTCTAGTTTGCTTAGATTGTTACATTAAGACTTTTCTTCTTTTCTAACATATGGCCAGGACATAGGATGTATTTAATGTTTGCTACAGGTATCAGAAATTCCAAGTTTCTCTGGTATGCTTCTTTTTATTGCCCTATTAACTTTAGGTTTCCCTCAGTACTTCTCGTCATAGAAGAGTCCTTGCCTTGTAGCTCTTTCATCTATAAAGCATAATTATTATACTAGCAGGATATGGGAGATGAAAAACACTATGGTTTTAGGATTAAATATCAATTTTTAGCTTTGCCTCCTTTCCTGGGACATGATCTTCACAGGCAATTCTTTAGTGGTTTAGTCCCTGCCCACTTTGTGGGAGGAAGACTAGAGGGAGCTGGAGTGGGAGGAAAGCCCTCCCTAAATTGGGATATGGCTGTGGTAAAGTCTTTTGCCCCTACAGAGTAGAGTTTTGCTGGAGAATGCTATGGGCATATATCATAATGATTACACTTCCTCCTGCAGTATCCACAAGGGGACCTTTCCTAGGACCATCACCTTGAAATCCTACTGGGAGTTCTAGAGATAAAACCCATGAAAGTGTGGGGGCCTCCCTAACACTGCTGCTCCTGGCAGTTTCACGCTCTCATGCTAGTCCACACTCAGCCTTCAGCAATGTTCAAAATTACTGTTTAAAGCAGAGCGTGGTGCATGACGCCTATTAACCTAGTACTTGGGAGGCTGAGACAGGAGGATCATTGGTTTGAGTCCTGTGATAGTTAATCTAATTTGTCAACTTGACCGGATCATGACACACCCAAGATCATGTGACTTTGGGTGTGTAACAGCAGATTAAACAGAAAGTCCTGCCCTAAATGTAGGCAACAGGGTTCTGATAGGTGCAGGATTTAGATAAAAGAAGGAGAAAGCCGCATAGAGGGATGCACGACTCTTTCTGAAGAAAACGCATCTGCTCTCGTCTGAGATCGTCAGCCTCCAACTTCACCATTTCTCTAAAGAGCTTCTTGATCTGCTCTCGTCTGGGATCGTCGGCCTCCAGCCCTTCGAACTGAAACTTCACCATCATTTCTCCAAAGAGCTCTTAGACTGCTCGACCAGCTACTGGTTCCTCTGACTCTCCACATGCAGTCAGAACTCGGGACTACATTGTAAGCTGATCTGATAAACCCCTTTTTCCATATACTCATTCTGTGAATTCTGTTAGTCTAGTGAACCCTGATCAATACAAGTCCAGTGTTAGCAATTCAACAAAATCAATCTCTCTCTCTCTCTCTCTCTCTCTCTCTCTCTTTCTCCCTCCCTCCCTCCTCCCTGCCTCCCTCACCTTGTGCCTTGTTTTGGATTACTTGAATACCTGCATACTACATGGTTGGTTTTCTTTACTGGTGTTCTAGAGACTTTCTTTTGGTTCATCTTTGATGTTTTCCTAGATATTTCAGTATATAAAGTTCACTTTTAGAATATACTTAGAATTAAAATTTTATCACTTCAAGGGAAATTTATAAACCTAACAAAAAATTGGAAATTCTCCAGATAATGTTATTCCACCATAACACATATTTTAATGAATTTAAGAGAAGAAAAACAGTATTTTATTTACCCATATATTTATCATTTCTGTTGCTCTTCTTCACTCATGAAGTTCCAAATCTTTTTCTGCTATTATTTCACTTCTGCCTGAATAACTTCTTTTAGTATTTCTTTTAAAGCAAGACTGCTGGTGATGAATTATCTTTGGCTTCTAATAATTTGATTATGGTGTGTTTGGATGTGGTTTTCTTG
The DNA here is from genome assembly GCA_004027185.1 of Glis glis. Lineage (NCBI taxonomy): Eukaryota > Metazoa > Chordata > Mammalia > Rodentia > Gliridae > Glis > Glis glis. The sequence goes on from PVJS01029540.1 coordinate 13,219, forward strand.
AGGTTCAATTAGCTTCTTGAAACTGTAAATGTATGTCTTTTGCCAAATCTGGGCAGTTTTAAGGTATTAAAGTCTTCGACTTTTTTTGTGCATCAATCTCTTTCCTCTCCTACTTTGATTTCAATAACCTATATGTTAGATATTTCTATACTAAATCACAAGGCTCTGTTCCTTCCTTAAACAATTGTTTTTCCATTGCTTACAACTGAAAATTTCTTCTCTTCTATTCTAATTCACTGACTCCTTTCTTTGTCACCTCTATTCTCTCTCATAGTTTTAACCCTAACCCATGCTCTCACCACAACCACAAGAGTGCAGTTTACATGGCTTTCTAATGAGATGGCTTCTCTTGGAGCATTTTCTATCTGAATTCACTGCACAGTAATAGGATTCAGAGTGCCGTGAGTCTAAACTGGGAGGTGTGTGTGTGTGGGGGGGGGGTATTTTCTAAACTCTGAAATTCACTACCATTTCTGTATCTTTTCAAGTTCTGATTTCCCTTCCCAATCTGCCTGCTATTAACTTTTAAAAAGTCTTTCCAGAGCACTTACTTCATCTTACTCAGAACTGGAAGCCAACCCCAACATGTCTGATTCAAATAATTTAATAATAAATTGAGAAATAAAAATTTTAAAAGACGTGGTTTGACTTTTAATATACTCCATATATACTTCATATATACTTCATATATTGACTTCAATATATGAAGTGGAAATATGCTCCTCTAACTAAATCACAGTCAAGTTGCAGTACTTTTGTCACAGAACTTTATGTAACAAAAATTTACATGTACACATTTCTTTTAACAGTGTAATTCTTATGAAAAATTTAATGATTACTACTAATAACAAAATTGATGCCATTATTAATATAGAATTGACTATTTCACATTTGGGAAATATATATGTTCAAGTATCAAAACAAATTTTCATAATACACTCCATATTTTTCATCCATGGCCTCTCCATGCCTAAAATAATACACAGTAATAAATATTGAAGCATAGCAAAAAAAGTTAATCTTGCTGAGTATTATGTCATTCCAAAGAACAATAATCCCAAGTGACAGTCCATGGCCTACAAAATCCAAACCTTTAGCACAACAATCAAGCACCTTCACCAACCTTAGAGGCATCAATTTAATGCCATCTCACCCATTTATATCTTAAACAATAGTACAAACTTAGCTGCCATTTCTTGAGGATAGCATGTCCCCCTCTTAACTCTATGCTTTTGCACATACAATCTTCTACTTTGGTTCAAAACCATACCTGAGAATTAAATAATGCATTTCTGATAAGCAGAACACTGCGCTCCTCCCTTTAGATCTATCTCTTCCCTGGAAACTGTGCATATATTTCAATACAAAGCCAACAGGACTTTGCAGATATGATTAAGGTTATTAATTCATGACCTTAAAATAGATTCTCCTGGATTACTCAAATGGGCCAAATCTAATCACATTAGCTCTTAAAAAGTGGAACACTTTTTCCAGGTATGGTGGTGCATACCTGTAATCCCTGTACTTTGGAGGCTGAGACAGGATTGAGGTTCGAGTCCAGCCTTGGCAATTTAGCAAGAACTTGTTTAAAAAAAATAGGGCTGGGGTCTCAGTGGTAGAACACCCCTGGGTTCAATCCCCAGTATCACCAAAAAAACAAAAATAAAAATAAAAAAATAAAATTGGACCACTTTTTCCAGCCAGAAGCAAAAGAGCGACATTGCAAAAAGTCATCAGATTCCAAGCATGAGAAGAACTCAAAACACCTTTGCTGGTTTTGAGAAGTTTAAGCCCATGAACAAGCACCAGAGAAAGGCCTCTAGGAGCTAAAGGCATCCCTCAAATAAAAAAATAAAAAAAAATAAACCCAGAGACCTCAGTCCTATAAACCAAAATACACTAGTTATATGATACTATACACTAATTATATAATGTTGTGAGATTAATGATAGTAATGCTAATGTATTATATTCCAGGCATTGTTCTAAGTGTTTTACACAAAGTAAATGACAAATATATTCCTCACAACAATCTATCTTTAGACTAGGTATTATTATCCCATTTTTCAGAGGCACAAAGAGGTTAAGTATGTGCAAAAAATCATAAAATTGCAATATTCCAAAGAGTCTGTCAAAAATATGGATATGATTGGAAGGAGATTCATTTCCAGAAACTCAAGATAAAAGCCTACCAAAATTCTGACCTTCAGAACTGAGTTAATGGGTATTATCTGAAACCACTAAGTTTATGGTAATTTCTTATGGCAACAACAGAAAATAAATATAAGATTTAAATATAATAAAATGAGAGAGATGGGGAAAGTGAGATTCTATTCCAGGGGTATGCCTAATCATACTTGATGCAGAGACTGTCTTCCTCTAAAACATAAAGCCCTTCCTGCTGATGAGAATGTCCCCAATGATCTACTGCCCCCTAGCCAAGATGATGGCCAGTCAGCCCATCTAAATCACCATGGAGGAACTCTCTAAATACCTGAACCAAGTGAAGAAGATGAAACATCTCTTCTCAATCCCCACTACCACTGCACAAATGAAGCAGGGAGCCAGGGGCACGCCTTTCACTCACAGGAGAGCCCTCAGCAGTGTTCCCAGGGCAAGTTTCATACCTCAGGTATCTGACTGCCTGTGTAGCTGGTCTGACTAGAGACTAGAGAGATGAAGATGGGGATCTACAGGCTCAGAGAGCAATCTTATAAATGCTCACCCAGAAAAACACATTTACCATAATTACCATAATTACCATGATAGAAGTACAGTCTTCCCCACTAGAATTTAGCAACTTGAAAACCTCACTCTTCAGGTGATGTGTGGAAAGAAAATGTGAGAAGTGCAGATAAATCAGTAGTAGTCAAAAATCAACCATAAGTCAGGCGTGGTGGCATATGCCTGTAATCCTAGTACTTGGGAGGCTGAGACAGGAAATTGAGATTGCAGCTTCACGGCCAGCCTTAGGAACTTAGCAAGGCCCTCTGCAATTTAGTGAGACCCTGCTTCAAAAAAAAATAAAAATTGGGTTGGGGGTATAGCTCAGATAGGCTCAGAGGCAGAATGTTCCTGTGTTCAATCCCCAATACTACACACACACACACATACACACACACACACACACACACACACACACACACACACACAAAATCGAGCATAAAAGTTCCATTCATATAAGGTGACCTTCTCCTGGCAAATTCCTACTTCTCACTCAAAGTGTAGTTCAATGTTGTTTTCTCTGTTCTCGCTCTTATAATATACTAACACCCTCATTATTGTATTAACCACACTTTATAATAATTACATGTTTGTATTTCTAACTCTTCTGTGAGCTTTTCACATAATTTTCTACATTCAGAATATGACAAACACAATGTTGATCACAGTATTCAATAAGTGTTTTTGAATGATTAATTTTAGAAACATTATAACTTTTTTATGCGAGTTTTAAGAATCTCAAGTCAAATATGAGTCACAGACAGAAATAAAGGGCCTTTATTAGGCCCCAGCATATTACATATTTCTATACTACTTCAGGGAGCTATGTATTTCCACTACTTTCTATTTGTCTATTTTAGTTTACTACTGGATGTACAACAGTAAGGAAATATAAAATCTATTACGTAGAATATTTTAGAATCTATTTACTTACAAAATACACTAGTTACATAATACTGTGAGATTGATAATACTGCTAACATATTATATTCCAGGCATTGTTTTAAGTGTTTTACACAAAGTAAATGACAAATATATTCCTCACAACAATCTATCTTTAGGTATTATTATTCCATTTTTCAGAGGTAAAAAGAGGTTAAGTGTGTGCAAAAAGTCATAAAATTGCAATATTCCAAAGAATTCTAATTCTTTTCCCTATCTCCAACCAAGAAATATATCAAATTTATTTATTTATTTATTTATTTTGTGGTACTGAGGATTGAACCTGGGGGTATTCTACCTCCAAGCTACACCCCAGCCCTAGATTTTATTCTTTATTTTGAAACAGGGTCTCACTAAGTTGCAGAGGGCCTAAGTAGCTGAGGCTGGCCACGAACTCGGATCCCCCGGTCTCAGCCTCCCAAGTACTGGGATTACAAGCATACACCACCATGCCCGGCTTCAAATTTATTTTTTTTATTTTTTATTTATTTATTTATTTTTGCGGTACCGGGGATCGAACGCAGGGGCGTTCTACCTCCGCGCTATGCCCCCAGCCCTATTTTTTATACTTTTATTTTGAAACCAGGTCTCATGAAGTTGCAGAGGGCCTCACTAAGGAGAGAGAGAGAGAGAGAGAGAGAGCTGAGGCTGGCCGCGAACCCGGATCCTCCAGTGTCTGCCTCCCAAAGTACTGGGATTACAAGCGTGCGCCACCACACCCGGCAATCAAATTTATTTTAAATAACTTATATTTTCAAAAGTTTTAAGTCTTCGCCAAAATCTTTTTTAAGTACTCTGGAAATATTTAAAAAATGTGTAAATGCTTTGTTGTCACAGAATTAGGGATATAAAGTACTATGATTTTTTTTTTTTTTTTGCGGTACCGGGGATTGAACCCAGGGGCATTCTAGCTCAGCGCTACATCCCCGGCCCTAATTTTTTTATACTTTATTTTTTTTGAAACTGGGACTCACGAAGTTGGTGAGGGCCTCACTAGGTAAAGAGAAAGAGAGAGAGACAAGGAGAGAGAGAGAGAGAGACAGGGAGAGAGAGAGAGAGAGGGAGGAAGCAAGGGAGGGAGGGAGGGAAGGAATGAAGGAGGGAGGGAGAGAGAGAGAGAGAGAGAGAGCGCTGAGGCTGGCCGAGAACCTGGATCCTCCGGTTCCGCCTCCCAAAGTACTGGGATTACAAGAGTGCGCCACCACGCCTGGCAAGTACTATGATTTTATTAACATGTATATGGCTTCTCCTTTTAATTTAGAATCCAGTTAGTGATTACTGAACCCAGTATTAGTTTCTCCATGAGAATTTGGCAGTGATTTCAGTAACTTTCATTTCAATATCATTCTCCAAATAATTTTCTTATTATGACTGTAATAACATGGTCTAACTTTAATAAACATGATCTAACTTTAATACCAGGAAATACTTGAAGAAATTTTAGTATTGTGAGAAAGTCAAAGTAGTTATAACTACATATTCTAAGAGAAGCCACTCCACACATTGCCATGTAATATTCTATTCCAATGAATTCTATTACACTTTATTTTTGTGGTACTGGGTATTGAACCCAGGGGTATTATATCTCCAAGTTACACACCCAGCCCTATTTCTTATTGTTTATTTTTGAAACAGGGTCTCACTAAATTGTGAAGGGCCTCACTAAGTAGCTGAGGCTAGCTGCCAACCTGTGATCCTCCTGACTCAGCCTCCCAAGTACTGGGATTACAAACGTGCGCCACCATGCCCAGCTCTATTATACTTTAGAATTGAGAAATAAATGTGAACCTAAGGCACTAGAACTAGGTTATCACTTAAACAGACCCCATTTGAAATCCCCAAAATAAATGATCTGGTACCAACCATGACAAGAATAGTTGGGTAATACTTGGTTCACAGTAGTATGAGATATAGAACCAGCCAGCAGGTGGCAGAATGGGGCCATTCAGGCTTCATACAAATCCAGAAATATCTTTGTCATTACCTCAGGTTCAGGAAATCAATGAAAAACACAATTTTAGATCCTTATACAAATTATTTAATGTACCATAACTATTCAAGAATATTTCATGTATACAAATAAACTATAAAATTCTCACACAGATCACATCAGATTAATCCCCATTCTCCCTCTCTCATGAATCTATTTACACAATTTGATGAAAAAATAAAGTCTTCCAAATCATTCCAGTATTGCATTTGATTTCACTAACAATTTAATGGGGACTTAATAGTTAATGTTGAACTTTGCAACTTAATTTGGTGGTATCAATAGTAGTTAAAAACCAAAATAGGTAAGGCATGGTGTTGCACACCTGTAATCCCAGTACGTGGAAGGCAGAGACAGAAGGACTGCAGGTTTGAGACTAGCCTCAGCAACTTAGCAAGGTCCTCAGCAACTTACTGAGACCCTGTTTCTAAATAAAAAATACAATAGGACTGGGGGTGTAGCTCAGAGGTAGAACACTCCTGGATTCAACCCCCAGTACCACCAAAAAGAAGCCAAGAAAAAATTTAGATAAAAAGAGAATGGAATATGAGATTATAAAAGATGAGCCATAAAATCAATAAAAATATTCTTATATAGAAAAGTGAATTATAACAAACTGTTAGAATTTAAAACACAGTATCCTATTTAATTATCCACAGTAAAAATTTCTTCTTCCTGTTCCTGTAACTTTGGACTCTGTTGGTTTAGAAATAGTACTCATGGAAGGGATGCTTCTACTAGGAAGACGTAGCACTGAATCCCTTGAACTGGAAGTTGAGAGTTGCCACCTGTTTATTTGGTCTTCTCATTTCACTGGTGTCAGGCAAAGAAGAGGAATTGTTATTGTTGTTCAGGAGGTTAGTCTTGGGTATCACTGAGATATAGGCTACTGCTATAAAACGGAGGTGGGTAGGAATATGTTTGGAACCCAAGAGATCTTGTGGGTATCTTCTTGTAATTTCCATACCGAGTGGTTAAAACAGATAGATGACTTCAACAATCCAATACAGATGGCCCTTGACTTACCATGGTTCAATTTATGATTTTTCAACTTTACAATGTAATGAAGGTGATACACAGCCAGTACTTGGGGAGGCTGAGACAGGAAGATCACAAATTTGAGGCCAGCCTCAGCAACTTGGTGAGGCCCTGTTTCAAATAAAAAAATTAAAAATAGGGCTTGGGATGTAGCTCAAAGGTAGAATGCCCCTGGCTTCAATCCCCAGTATCACCAAAAAGAAAGAAAAGGAAAAAAAAACAACAGAAAGAAAGCTACACACATTGAATAGAAACTGTACTTGGAACTTTGAATTTTCATCTTATCTCAGGCTGGCAATACACAGTAGGAAACTCTCTTGAGATGCTGGGCAGTGGCAGTGAACTATAGTTCCCAATCAGTGATAATAATGAGAGTAAACAATACTCTATGATATATTGTGTTGCTAAGCTATAATGTTTGGTAGATTAGATGTATTAAATGCATTTTTAACTTAAAAGATTTTCAACTTACAATAGATTTATCGGGATGTAACTACACAGTAAGTTAAGCAGTATCTATACACAAGGGCTAGAGAAAATCAAGGTGATATTATAACTAAATAATATGACTATCATCCAGAGATTGATACAGGGACTGAGAGAATTTGGGGTCTTTCTTTTTGCTTAAAGGTTGAATGTGTTTTCATTCATATAAAAGATAATAGCATTAACTTAGGTGTAGTATACTGTGATTGCCCTTACATTTGGAACCATCAGTAGAAGGGCATAAATAGATGAGTGACTAAAAAAGTAGACCATGCTGGATGTTATAAATTGGCTCATTCAAAACCCTTTTCATTCTCCTTCTATAATAGTAGGTGAGGCTGAAAAGCTGTAAAATGTATTTCCTGGACTCCCTGTTCCTAAAGTTTGGGATGCAAATAAAGTTGTCCCTACTAGATGCACTTAACTGATATTCAGAATGTACATTTTTATGGTAATAAGCATCATCCTGGAAATAAGGTTTCCCAGAAGCAGTATTCCAGGTACTTCCCGATCTAGCTTCTGAACAATGAAAAATACATATCAATACAGTAAGACAGAGAAAGAGATGCCACAGGCAGAGACACAGAAAGAAAGAGAAAAAGACATAAATCCAGTGACATCATTTGAGGTCCTGGCCATTGCTATGTCTAAAGTCCATTTCACTGATTTTCAAATTATTTAGAAAAAAATTATTTCTCTTTCTGTTTCAATAAATTTGATTTGGTTTCTGCCTCTTAAAACTGAAACTCATTAAATACATATTCCAAGAACAAGAAAAATATTTAGATTGTCCTACTTTTTATATATAAGCTACTTTCATATATAAACTTATATACCTCTTATTATTTTTAAGAGCTGCTAAGTAATGTGAGAAGAGACTTCTACTTTCCTCAACTAAGGAAGTGAATATAAGTGGTTTGAAAAACATAAATTTTATAAGAAAACAGTATTGTTGCTGAATAAGAAATAGAGGAGGATGGCAAAGGTGTCACATGGCTATAAAATAATCAAATTATTATTCTCCGGAAGGTTTACTATAGCCCTTGCAAATAAAACACAGTGATCCCTATGACCCCTTTGTTTCCAGGTAGAGGCCTAGGTTTTCCTGCTCTGTCACTGCCGCTTTCTTCTAAGGAACAGTGACCTTTGATGTACAGCTACTGTTCCATCCTGCTGCTCTCCTCAGCTTTGCTTTGGACTCACAGTTAGCACTCTTTCCTCTGCCCCTTCATTTTACACCTTTCTATTAGGTAACCAAGGAGAATGATGGCTTTATTTATCTCTTAGATTTTTTTCTTTCACACTCTTCTTCCCTCTACCCAGAAATACCAGAGATATTTTGGAATATTTGCTACAAGTACAATTTTCTGTTTATACTTTAAAAAAAATTATGAATATACTATTTACTTGGAAATTAGAATATTACAAATAACTCCAAAGGCTCTCTTCATTACTTACCCTCATCCTGATTTGTGTTTTCCACTCCCTGGAAGCAACTATTATTTTAAATTTGCAGGTAGCCTTCAAATCTTTATTTATGCTTGCACATACATAATATTTGCACAGAAAACATATACTGCTGTTTAATACACACACACACACACACACACACAGACACACACACACACACACACACACAAACACACACACACACACACACACCTGGATGGTATCATGTTCTATATATTCTTTTTCAAATTACTTTTTACAGATGTAGCATATTTTACCTGTTTCTCTATTGATATGCTTTTAGACTATTTCCAGTTATCACAAATAATTTGATAATGTACATCACATGTGTGTGCTTGTTTTTCCATTTTCTTTACTTCTCCTAATGTCATGATAAATACCTCTAGCCATAATGGTCTATCATCTCAAGCTATAGAATATTGTTAAAGTCGCCGGGCATGGTGGCACATGCTTGTAATCCCAGTACTTTGGGAGGTGGAGACCAGAGGATTCGGGTTCGCGGCCAGCCTCACCTCTCTCTCTCTCTCTCTCTCTCTCTACTTAGTGAGGCCCTCCGCAACTTCGTGAGACCTGGTTTCAAAATAAAGTATAAAAAAAAATAAGGCTGGGGGTGTAGCGCGGAGGTAGAACGCCCCTGGGTTCAATCCCAGGTACTGCAAAAAAAAAGAATATTTTTAAAGTCCCTGGCTATTAATCATTTTAAAGAGTTTTATTAAGCTATAGTTTATATGCCATAAAATTCACCTGTTTTAAGTGTCTAATTCAGTGATTTTTTTTTTTGTACCAGGAATTGAACCCAGGGACATGCTACCTCCAAGCTACATCCTCGGCCCATTTTTCATTTTTATTTTTTATTTTGAAACATGGTCTTATTAAGTTGCTGAGGGCCTTGCTAAATTGCTGAGGCTAGTCTCGAACCTGTAATCCTTCCGTCTCAGCCTCTCAAGTACTGGAATTACAGGCGTGTACCACTGTGCCCAGCTATAATTCAGTGATTTCTAATAAGCTTATAAAATTATGCAATCATTACTATTTAATTTTAGAACATTTTCCCTATGATCCCCCAAAGAAACCTCATGCCCATTTGCAGTCACTCCCCATTCCTACCTCCTTCAGTAACCACTAACCCACTTTCTAACTCTGCAAATTTGCCCTTCCTTTTCACGTAAGTAAAACGCCACACAATACGTGGTGTTTTGTTTCTCACTTCTTCCACTTAGCATGTTTGTAACTTACCCATGATGTAGCTTGTCTCGATATTTTGCACCTTTTTAATGCTGAATAGTACTCCATTATATATCACATTCTGTTTATCTATTCACCAGCTGAATTGTTTCTACTTCATAGTTACTATGAATAATGCTTCTATGAACATTAATGTACAAATTTTGTGTGGGTATGTTTTTATTTTTCTTGGATATATTCCTAGAAGTGAAATTGCTGAATATGGTAATTTGATACTTAACATTTTGAGAAACTTCTATTTCCAAAGTAGCTACATCATTTCATTTCCACCAGCACTACCTTTTTCTTTTCAATATACATACTTCTTTTTGTACATGTGTAAGTGCTTCTACTGAGATGCCTAAAAGTGGAATTCTTGGGCTTCATTTTATACACATTTTCAGTTTTAATTGATATAACCAAATTGTCTCAGGGGTGGTTATCCCAATTTACATTCAACATGCTTATCATACATAATACCAACATAATTTGTTCATCTTTGCCAATCTGGTGGATAAAAAAGCACCTCATTTTTAATCAATTTCACTGATTACAAGTGCAGTAAACTGTCTTTTCATATATCAATTCATCAATTGGATTTCATTTCAGTGATATTACTCATATTGTTTGCTATTTCTTTCCTTTTCCTTTATTTATTTTTTTGGTGTGTGTGGGGGGGATACTGGGAATTAAACACAGGGGCATTCTACCTCTGAGCTACACCTCCAGCCCTTTTTGTCTTTTATTTTGAAACAGGGTCTCGCTGTTATACACATTGGCCTTGAACCTACGATCCTCCTGCATCAGTCTCCCTAGTACTAGGATTACAGGCATGTTTTCCTTTTTCATTTTTTGTCTCTTTCTGCTGACTTATAAAATGTTCTCTATTCAGGATATTAATCCTGTCCATTTTATGCAATGAAAATATTTCTTGCCAATCTCCTTTCTTAAGGAATTCTGAACACTCTCTTTCAGAGTTCTTTTATGCAAAAACACTTCCCTGCATTATCAATCAGTCATAGGTTTCTTGATTCTTGTGCCTAAAAGTTTATCCATCCAAGAGTACTTTTCTCATTGGTTTCCTGGGAGCCCTATCACAGACACACATATGAGCAGGACTCCTAGCTGCCTTTTCTGGGATGACATTTGAATAAGAACTGTCTTTAGGCCCTATATTAGGGTTGTTAGTTACAAACAGTAAAACAAAAACTGACACTAGTTTGTTTAAGTAGAAAATAAGTTTATTAGATGATTATATACAGAATGGATGAGAAGACTAGAAAGCCAAGTTAGGGTATGAAACAAAGGAGGCAAGACAAGTTGAGAAGCTTAGAACATCATGTATTGAGAGAACCTTCAATGCTGATGCCACCAATGGATATTCATTGCTATATCATTATATCCTCAATTTTGCAAAAATAATCACCATTTAATCTTATGGTTTTGAGTCAAGCTTACAAAACTCACTTGCAATATTAGTTTCTCATCAAGATATTGTTTTTACCATAACAAGTAAACCCTGCCCTAAAGTTGAAATACACAGTTGTATTATTTATAGGGAGATAATTAGTCTTTACCACCAAACAGAAGTTTTTTTTTTTTTTTTTTTTT
>PVJS01029541.1:0-24696 GCA_004027185.1 Glis glis
TGCATGATCTGACTTTGGTCCATCTTCTCAGTGACTGGGTGGTGCATGATCTGATGGTCCATCTTCTCAGTGACTGGGTGATACATGATCTGACTTTGGTCCATCTTCTAAGTGACTGGGTGGTGCATGATCTGACTTTGGTCCATCTTCTCAGAGACTGGGTTTTATGGTCTGAACGTTGGTGTCCTCCCAAAATGTATGTGTTGAAACCTCACCCTCAAAGCAATAGTATTAAGAGGAAGAGCCTTCGGGGATAAGTAGGTCAGGATGGTGGGGTCTCATTAATAGGATAAACTCTCTCATAAAATATACTTGAGAGAACCCATTTACCTCTTCTACCATGTGTGGACACAGTGAGAAGGTGCCATCTTTGCAGCAGAGAGCAAGCCCTCACCAGAAGCTAAACCTATTGATGCCTTGATCTTCCCAACCTACAGAACTGCGAGCAAGACATCTCTGTCATTTGTAAGTTACCCAGTGTAAGGTACTTTGTTATAGCAGCAGGAATGGACTAGGATAATGGGAAAGGAAGAAAATAAAGTATTGACACAATTGAGAGAAACTGAGGCAGTTGGGGTGAAAGAGGCCATGGTAAGAACACCACCTAAAAGAGCTCAACCTCACACCCACAAGCTTTTTGTCCAGAGAAGAGGGCTGTGAAATTTTTGAAATCCCAACAGAAATGTCAAAAAGTTTGAGAAGGAGTTTGAAACATTGGGGTTGTGTTCCTCTCAGCAAAGAAGAATAAAGCATATATTAGAATCAAACTGTGGAAGTGCTGTGCAGTTTTGTTACTGTTTTTTATGAAACTTGTTCACTGACGGTTACTGATTGTTCCTTCATGTATCTCCTCATCCACTGTGCTTTGGGGAAGTGCTCACCATTTCTCTAAACCACACACGGACTAAAGTGCACTGCACATGTGCCTGGCGACACTGTCTCTGTTCTCAAAGAGCCCACACCAAAATGGAACCAACTATACCACTGTGGCACTCACCAGTACTCCACAAGGACCCAAGGCTACACTGCACTTGGTATGGCCATGTGGCTGAGCCATGGAACATGGGCAGACGTTCACACCAACTCCTGGCCCAGAAGAGCTTCCCACAGGACCCTTGTTCATTCCAAAGCTCCAGGGTATTAGAGTTATAGTATGGAAGAGGTCTTGGTCCTTGAATAACTGCACCAAGCAGAGTCCCTCTACTGACTGACCCATGACCACTCCTAATTTGCAAGTGAGAAACAGAATTCGTCATAATGAATCATTGAGATGTGCGTCTTGTTATGGGAAATTACCCTATGTAATACTCAGTTGTAGAGGACCATTAAGAGCATGCTCCTGCTGCAGCCATATTAGACTGGGGATAAACCCTGGGGTGTGCTTCATTATGGTTGGAAGGGGGACAACAAATGTCAAAGGTGTTGGAAGGCTATCCTTCCCCTGACCCAGGCTAGGCCAGAGGTTTTTAAATAGATATGACCATTCAAAGATTATATGTGCGTGTGTGCGTGTGTGTGTGTGTGTGTGTGTGTGTGTGTGTGTATGCTTTTATTAGTGCATTGCAATTATACATCATAGTGAGGTCCAATGGGACACAAATATACATGCACACAGCTCTTGGTGTATTTTCCTCTGTATCCTCTCTCTCCATACATGCTAGCAAAACAGGTACTAATAATACCTTTATATATTGCCAAAGCATTATTTGAACTGTGTCCTTCTTCAATAATCCTTTTTCCCATCCCCACCTCCCTCTTCCAATCCCCTTCCACTCTTCTACTGGCCTCTCTCCACATTTACCCAAAATCTTTTATGTTTCCTATTTTCTCTCCAGTTTCCACACATGAGAGAAAACATAAAACCCTCGACTTTCTGAGACTGGCTGATCTCACTCAGCATAATATTCTCAAGTTTCATCCATTTTCCTGCAAATGACATAATTTGGTTCTTTATGGCTGAGTAAAACTCCATTGTGTGTATATACCACACTTTCTTTATCCATTCATGATGGGCATTGAGGTTGGTTCCATGACTTGGCTAATGTGAATTGTGCTGCTATAAACAGGGGTGTGCATGCATTGCTATAATGTTCTGACTTTAATACTCATTCGTAGATTTCTTGACACCTTAAGAAAGGGAGCACCTACTTACCCCTGTGCCTGGCACCTTGCATCCCAAAACACAACGCAGAGCAAGCGCTCAATGAACCAAGAAGTGCAATGAGTTATACTGGAGGGACCTGTCATGCAGGACCATGGGGACTCAGGCGTGTTCAGCTGTGGTCTCAGTGAGAAAGCAGTCAAAGGGGACCAGGCACCTGTGGTGGCTGAGTTGGGGACAAATGAAACAGTCAGGACAGATGTGGGAAGCAAAGACAATTGTCCTCCCATCCCTGCCTCTTCCAGGTCACCCCACTTGCTTCCTCCATAAACACTGAGGCAGCCCACACCCTCCACTCCCATCCTGCTCCTCAGAATCCAGCTGTGTCTCACATACGTAAATTGCTGGATCCTGTGGCCAGCAGACCTTGAAATCGGTTCTACAACGTATTATCAAATGCTTGTTCAAATTCATGGGGAGACCCGGCTATCTATCCCTTCTTATCCACAGTCCTTTGGGAATGAAAGGGAAACAATAGATTCATTTCACAAAAATCATCACATTTACATATTTTTATCATGAGCTCAACGAACAATTTTAATTAAACCGTTTTTAAAGAGGGTAGAGAGGAAGAAAGGCAAGATGGTAAATATTTAACACCTAATCAAGGGGAGAGAAGCGTGAAGCTGAAACCCTCATTAAACTGCACGGTGGAGGGTGGGCTTGGAAGCAGCCTGGGTTTGAGCCCCCATGCTCCCTTATCGGGGAGGGACACCAGGCCAGCCATTTTACCCCTCTGAGTCTAGTTTTCCTCATCTGGGATAATGGGGAGGATGCCAACCCCATGGGATTGTTGCCAGAAGAGTCTAACAATATTAGTGATAATAATGACTAGACTTTTGGAATGGAAACCATGACCAGGCCCCGTACCCAGACTGCAGCCTGAAACCCTTGCATCGACCCTTTAAAGGAAGCACTGCTAATCTCCTCAGTATACATAAGAATAAACTGAAATACAGGGAAATTAAGTATGTGCCCAAGATCTTGGAGCCAGTACCAAGCCAGGCAGGCCTTCAAATCCTGGTAGTTGGAGTCCGGCATGCACATTATTCTATTTTATCTTGCCTAAACTCTAGTGCCTAGAACATAGATGTGCATACTCTCCTGATTTGTAAATTTCAACTAAAAGAAGAACATGTCCAAATATCATCCTAGCCATTTCTACTATGACTTTTACTACCATTTTATATTTGTTTAGCATTTCACAAACCCTGCTTACAAATATTTTCTATCGGAAATATTAAATAACTGGAGCTCAGGAAAGTCATAGAGTGTGGCCAAGGTCTCTCTCTCTCTCTCTGAAGTCAGGCTGTGCAATATCAGGTCTCCACTGTCCAGGCACCCACTGCAGATTTGGGTCTGCAAAGAGAGGGGGGGTTATAAGAGACAAAGAGAAGGTTTTATCCCCAACCCTTGGGAATTCGCTGATTAGTGGTCATTTTCAGGAGGTAAGCTTTCAGTCTCTCATTTCTAGAACGACTAGATGAAAGAAATAAAGCCAAGATGCAGGAGATGGAGGGAAATCTTGAAACACAGCCCTTTCAGCTCTCAGCTTAGGGCTCTGTAGAGATAATTGTATGGCTGCTCCTGCAATCAGTTCTGGGAAAATTGCTCCTCCCAAATTAGCTTCCCCTTATGCAATAATTTTTAGTTGATGGCATTGAATTATGGCAGAAATATGTACATGTATGTGTGTATGTGTGCATACACATATGTGTATATGTACGCGTATACATACATACATATGTGCATGTATGTATAGATAGCTCCATGCATATGTATGTACATATACCTATGTGTGTTTGTGTGTGTGTGTATGATAGAATACTGGACAAATAGCCAGAGGATATATTAACAGAAAAGGACCCTTTCATATATGTTTCAAATATGTCTGAATTACACTCTCAATGAATAACCATTTCCCTTTCTTCCTCTCTCTCCCCTTTTTCTTTCATCCCTCCCTTCTACCTTCTTTCCTTCCCTCCCTCCCTTCCTTCTTTCCTTTTTCCCTTCCTTCCTTATTTTCCTCTTTCCCTTTTCTTCCCCCCTGTCTTCCTTTATTTTTTCATTCTCCTCTTCTCCACTTTCTCCTCCCCCTCTTTCTTTCACTTAATTACAATCACTGTCTAGTCTTCTCCTTTTCATTTTTATTTTTTATACTTTTATTGGTACATCATAGTCTTATAGTCTCACATCATTATGTAGGTCATGGTGATAGTGACATACATGCTCACAGCTGTTGGTGAGTTTCCCCGGCTCCCTCCCCACTCCCCCTTACCCATACAGGATATTGAGATTGACATTGATATTCTCACATATGTACATAATGTCAATGGAAGTGTTTCCTTCATTAATGCTCCCCTTCCCCCAGCCCAGACCACCTACCTCGCTCCACTGGGGTTTCTTCCCCACTGTTTAAAGTCTCTCTTGTATCCTGATTAGATTACTCCCTAGCTCCGCATATGTGGTCTTCTAAGGAAGCCTCTCCATTTAACTAATCATTTAGCATTGCTGTCCTCACCGCCCTTACTTTGCCTTTTCTATGGACACTTCATCAGGGCTTTCAGCTAGCAAGGCCGGCCTCCCTAGCCCTCCTTTCCCACCTGGGGTAGGGATGGGAATGGGCTGGCTAGAATGGAATCTTCCACAAACTCTTCACTAAATCCCTTGTGACCAGGGTCACAGGTGCCTGGTTGGAACCTGAGTTAGTTCCTCAGGATCAGGTTCCCCATCTTCTTCAACAGGTGGGGAACAGAGTCTAGGGAAAGCGTGACTTAGCCACAGTGGCACATCTGAGAGCATCAGAAGAGAGGTCACCATGGGTCTTCAGAGGTTAAGCCCTGTGTGTCCCAATGATGTCATGCAACTTCATGCCATATGCAGGGCCAGCGGGGTGAGGGTGGGATGATGGGGTCCAGAGAGTGCTGTCCACCAAAGGCACTTAAGAATACTTGGCTTCAGCAATGCTCTGCCCTTTTACCCATTCACAGCTTGCAAAACTGCCAGGCTGGGCCCATTCGCTGCCTGGGTTGACCTGTGCTAGAGACACCAAGCATGAGTTGACTCCAAGGTGAAAGATATCTTTCCACAAACTCTTCACTAAATCCCTTGTGACGAGGATCACAGGTGCCTGGTTGGAACCTGAGTTAGTTCCTCAGGATTGGATCCCCCATTCTGCAACAGTTGGGGGACAGAGTCCAGGGGAAGCGTGACTTAGCCACAATGGCGCATCTGAGAGCATCGGAAGGGGGCTCACCATGGGTCTTCAGAGGTTAAGCCCTGCGTGTCCCAATGTGAGTTTGCAGAGGTTGGTCTGGAGTGTGATGGCCTCCACAGTTTGCTAAGGACCCCAGGCTAACCCACCAGGCAGCCCCTAATCAGGCCTGGCAGTACTTTGGTTCTCAACCCACCCCTCAACACCCGTACTGTTTCCTTAAGAGCTCGTTTGAATGCATAGTCTGTTTACTGCTTAAAGGAGGTGGGTGATGAAAGATTTATCTCTTACTCAGCAACCTGGAAGTAATTCATTGGTTACCCTAAGTGCAAGTGAGGTTTCAAGTTGCCACACATGGACCACCCTGAATGAGAGAATACCAAGAGTCAGTAGGTGGGGATCTGCAAGGATGCCGAAATGGGAATGCCTTACCCCCAACAAGTCAGCCTAAGCCCATTTATTCTCCATCCAGGATGATATATTTAAAAATGTGTATTTCATCTTTACCAAGAGAGGTAAGAGTTTTTTTTTTCAGAGATATTGAGAAGACCTGTAAAAATCAAATCTAATACTTCATTTTTTTTGTGTGTGGTACCGGGGATTGAACGTAGGGGCGTTCCACCTAGGCGCCACACCCCCGGCCCTATTTTTTTTTATACTTTATTTTGAAACTGAGTCTCACAAAGTTGTGGAGGGCCTCACTAGGTAGAGAGAGAGAGAGAGAGAGAGAGAGAGAGAGAGCTGAGGCTGGCCGCGAACCCTGATCCTCCGGTCTCCGCCTCCCAAAGTACTGAGATTACAAGCGTTTGCCACCACGCCCGGCTCTAATACTTCATTTTAAATAGGACACATTAGATATACCCATCATTCCCCTAATTTTCACAATGCTTTTTTTTCTCAACTTTTAGCCTGTAGAACAATATGGGCTTTGGGTTTGGTTGTTTCTGGATCACACTGCTAAGGACGGTCTTCAGGAATCATTTTGATATCTCAATAATGTTTGCTATGAAACTTCTCTTTGGCCATAGGCCTAATTTATGACTGGATTGCAACTTGTGGGCCGGATAAAAATTTTCCTCATCTGCCATCCAATCTATTGGCTGTTGCCTAGCAACAGATCAATCATACTGAGTATTTGCTGAAATACATTAGTAGAATTGTTGCCATAACAACCACCTTTGTTAGGTAAGTTGATGTGACTCAGACTTGGCATCGGGGAACTATGTATGGTGTATGAAGTAGTATTTGTCCCAGCTCCACTACTGATTTTCACTATGATGTGAACATCATCCTCAGAGATGAGCTCTGTGATTCAGGACTGCTCGTTCAGTCTACAACATCTCTAAGTCATGTCTTCCAGTCACCCAAGAAACAAGGACTCATCTATGTATTCATTCATTATTTCTTAAGTAAGCAAATGATACTTGAAGCCCATTTTATTTCAACTACTAGATAATAGTCCCGTTATTCTGATTTTACTTTATACTCTTCTCTCTCACTCAGAGGTACGATTAATGTTTAGGGTTTTTTACATTTTAATAATGCACATTTAAAGTAGTTTTTACAGTTTTTTTAGGGCACCCCACTTTCCTTTGTTATGATGCAAATTATTCGTAGACATTTTTATGCTGAATCCGATGCCACTTTCGTAAACTTGGGAAACCAAAGCAGCAATTCTTTTGAGAGGAAATGTCTTTTTTAAAATTTTTATTTATTTTTATACTTTTATTGGCACATTGTAATTATACACTATAGTGAGATTCAAAGTGATACAAGCATACATGCACACAGCACTAGGAATATTTCCCTCTGCACCCCGGACTGCTGCCCTTCCCCTCTCTGTACATGTTAGTGATATTGGTAACAATACCTTCATACATGGACGTAATATTATTTGAACTGTTTCCTTTCTCAAGCCTCCTTTTTATCCTCCCCAACTTCCTTCCTCAATTTTTTTCCACTCTTTCTATGGGTCTTTCTCCTCATTTATCTTAAGTCCCTTTTGTTTCCTATTTTATCCTTAGCTTCCACATATGAGAGAAAATATATGCCCTTTGACGTTCAGAGACTGGCTGATCTCACTTAGCATAATATTCTCTTGTTTCATTATTTTATGAATTCATTCAACAAACATTTATTGAGCTAAAAGAATGTGTTCAAAATACATGAATAACAAGAAAGTAGGAGTTTCCATCCTAATTATAATGGCGGAGACACAAATCTATAGATGGCATGAAATCTCATAGAATTAAACACAAATAAATAAATAAAGGCATGCAAAAACTTGTAAAATATGAAATAGAATAGAATTGGGGCTTTATCCTAAAAGCTAGTGGCTCTGTAATTTTCTGTGTTTAAAAACTACAAAGGAGTGCTAAATGAAGATTCCTGAGCCCCAGTTCCAAAGACCTCACTGGAGTCAGGCTAAGCAACAATTCTGTGGCGCATGGGTGTAACTTGCCCGCTGAGCATTTTTTATCTCAAAGCCCTCTTCATACGCATGGAGGGACACAGCTACAAGACACAGAGATCTCACGAAGAGAAGAAGAAGAAGGGAGCTGAAAATCCAACTGGCCCCTGAGGAAGCTCATGTCTCTTTTTCCTGATCATGTCTTTTGTTGTTGTTGTTGTTGTTGTTCCTGTATCATACAGCATTGATCATTTCTGAAAATAAAGAAAAAGGGGACACGAGAGAATATGCATCTAGAGTCCCACCACTGAAAGTTCAAAGTATAAAATTTTACATATTTACTTTTCATGAGTATTTTTTTTTGCGGTACTGGGGATTGAACGCAGGGGCGTTGTACCTCCGCGCTACACCCCCGGCCCTATTTTTTTATACTTTATTTTGAAACCGGGTCTCATGAAGTTGCAGAGGTCCTCACTAGGTAGAGAGAGAGAGAGAGAGACAGGGAGAGAGAGAGAGAGAGAGAGAGAGCTGAAGCTGGCCGTGAACCTGGATCCTCCGGTCTCCGCCTCCCAAAGTACTGGGATTACAAGCATGCGCCACCACGCCCGGCTTCATGAGTATTTTAAAAAAAGAAGAAATGATTGATTATTTTACAACCAGGACCAACTTCTCCATTAGACACAGCAGGCGGGCTGCCTAGGGCCCATAATACTTTTAAGGGCTCATTAAAATGGCCCAGTTTATTTTAAAATCAGAAGAAAAAAATCAGCATTTCTTTTTTGACGATATGTTTACTACATTATGTTGAAATACTTGTCTTTATACCAATGTAGCTCTCATGCACATAATTTTTAAAGAGGAAGGGGCTTTGTGGGGCCAAAGAGCCTTACACATAAACAAGCTTTAGTTACCCAGTTCCCTATTAATGCACATTTGGGTTATTTCAGAGCTGTGGCTAAAATAAAACTAATCAGTTGAATATTCTTCAATTAAATGGCTGGATATAACCATCATTATTTTCCTAGATACATGCTGGTTTTCATATCAGTACACTTTATCTTCTAATATTCTTTTGCTTGTGTTTGTTATTGTTGTTTTTGTTATTTTGGCTCTTCTTTTGACCAATAGACATATACTTCTTGAAGATATAAACTTGGCCCTATAAGGCACAGGGCTAATGTCTTATATGATCTTCTGCCTAAGCACTGGTCTTGAGTTCGGCACAAACTTAGAAGTTGCTTGGAGTTTAAGCTCTCATAACACTGTTTCATTCGGTTTCTTGTTCTTTCTACCTTTAGCTATCTGAATGCATTACCTAAGCAAACTGAAATAAACCCCAACATCTCAGTGACTTAACCCAATAAAAAGACTTCTGTTCTGCCATCCATCTGTCTGTCTATCTATCTGTCTATCATCTTTCTTTCTTCCTCCCTCCTTTCTGTTTCCTTCCTTCCTTCTTTACTTCCCTTCTTTTGTTTTTCTCTAATATCAAATCCAATGCAAATACCATCTTCCTGAAAGTCCACCTTTCCCAAATGGTCATTCCATCCACGGCTCTGAGTTCTCTCCATTCATCCAGAACAGGAGTTGGCAAGCATTTTCTATTAGGATAGTAAATATTCTGGTTTTGGGGGCCATACAGTCTCCATGGAAACTACTCAACTCAGAATACTTAACTGCCGTAGCCTGAAAGCAGCTGGTAGACAATATGTAAATGAAGGAGTGTGGCTCTGTACCTATAAAACTTTATTTATGGACACCAAACTTTGAATTTCAAACAGGTTCCACAATGTTCTTTTTAAAAAGCCTTTCTTCAATTATTTAAAAATCCATTCTTAGCCTATGGGCTGTACAAAAGCAAGCAATGAGCCAGGTGTGGTGGCTCATGCCTATAATCCCAGTACTCAGGAGACTAAGACAGGAGGCCCTCATGTTCAAAGACAGCCTCGGCAATGTAGAAAGACTCTCAGCAACCTAGCAAGACCCTGTTTCAAAATTTTAAAAAAGGATTGGGGGTATAGCTTGGAGGTAGACTACCCCTGGGTTCAATCCCCAGTACCACAAAAAATAAAATAAAATAAAATAAAATAAAATAAAAAGGCAGTGAGCAGTGGGTTACATGTGGTCCTTGGCCTTAGTGGCCAACCTCTGGCCAACCTCTGACACAGAGGGTTTAGACAAAGAAAGGAGGTTTTCATGGGCCAAAGCTGGAAGTGACAGCCATCGCCATTGCTCCCATTCTATTGGCCGGAGCCAATCCCATGGTTACCGACTGCAAGGGTGGCAAGTGCTGAGCTAAGGATGAACTGTGTGTCCAGAAAACAGTGGTGGCAGGTCTTGATAAACACACGATGGTCTCCATACCACACCCCAACCCAGAGCGTGTGCTCTGACCTAGACACAGAATTTATACTTTACATCCTGAAGACAAAGCTTGAAGGACAAGTCCTTCCCTGGACTTTCCCAGCAGCTTCTCCTTGGAATGGCTCCCTCCTGGATTTCTCTGCACATTTGTCTCAGTGTCACCCCTGCCTCTCCCTCCAGGATGTACACTGCTGGAGAGAAACAGCTGTGTGCCATTGTGACCTTAGCTTCCTTAGTCAGGTCTCCACACAGCAAGTTACACTCAGAAAGTTTCCAAATAAGGTCATTGTCTAAATTGAAGTTAATTAGCGGTGGCCTACGAAAGCATGCCTGTCTGTTCACTTGTAATCTGCCACTCCTCCTTTGACCACTTCAAGGGACCGTGTTGGCCCATGTTGGCCCATGTGCTGGTCAGTAGAAAAGAATCATAGAATTGCAACATGACAATGAAGTTTAAGGTCGTGGCCCAACTGTACAAGAAGTTCTAGCTGCAATCAGTCTTATAAATTGTAGCTGTTTCCCTTGATTGTCTAGAAACTTGTTTTGAGAACATCCTAATTACATTTTCTTGATAAAATATTAAGTGAATTGCTTAGAATAATATGCAGCTTCTTAGTCTGTGATTGATTTAAGACCCAAATATAGTGCGTGGCAGGAATCTGTTCCATGCTATGAGCTGGGGCCTTTGCAAACAATAGCAAGAAAGACAGTAAATGTGGTGACTAACTCGGAATCAAAGAAACTGGAAGCCGGCACCAAACACAACACTGAAAACTACAGAACCCTAAATTACAAGGTACTGCAGGACGGGCGTCTCGGTACACTATAATTCGAGATGTTACCACTAGAATGCTAATTCTGCCCACTTTAATGTCACTGAACTCCCTGTCCGGGAGGAAAACATTTATGCTTCTATTGACTTATTATCGATTTTCCTATTTCAAAGAATTTTGCTTAGCAGATGTGCACTGTTGAATGTCTCAGGTATAAGACATACTTTTCAAATGCCTTGCACATCTTAACTCTACACGAGGAAGGCAACTAGTGGCAACTAGTCAGAGAGTAAATCTAGGGCTGGAGGCACAGGGTGAGGCTCACCTGGAGAAAGGAAGTTCAGGGGGCTGTCGGTGTTGAGGTCAGGGTGCCAATGTCCCAAACATACCACTCTTGATCCAACTGGCCAGTCTCTAGCTTGGCCATCTCCTCCCAGTCGCTCCAGCAGAGGCCTCGGTAGGACTGTCTCCCTTGGTCCCCCACCCTGAGACTCCAAAGCTCTGTGTTTCCTTTCCACCTCTGCACTCCCCCTGGACCACCTCTCTCTATCTCCACAGCTCCACCCCTCTCTGGGTGATAATCTTCTTGCTGTGTTTATCCTTGCTACCTTCCAATCTGGTGACACGCTTGAAACAGATCATTTTCTAGAGTAAATCTGTTCAGCGGGTTGCTGGACATGGAAGGTCTGAGGGATTTCCTGTTCCTCTTTGCCTTGAGCAAGGTGACCATGCACCCCAGTTTTCCCAGTTACCATCCTACTTTATTCGTGTGGTCCCAGCATAATCATGAACAACACCTTTCACTATCTCAGATGCCTCTGTTGGAATGACAGACTTCATGATCACCCTAGTTTACGTGCAGGATTGTCGATGTTGCCTAGCCCTTTGGCCCCCTCTTTCTCTGTACCCTTGGCTCCTCGGCTGACCCAGGCGTTGCTTCTCCATCTGTACTGTTTTTCAGCCCCCCAGCCACCCTCTTCAGGTGCTCGCCTGACACTCAAGCAGCCTCCGGGGAGACATGTCCTTAGCACCCGATTCCCCTCGGACATCAGGAACTCGTTGCCCTTGTTCTTAGCACTGGCCACCCTTGAACAGCTGTTCTGATTTTTGTAAGTATCCAGCATGGGTCACCTTTTCCCTGGAGTATAAATAAGGGCCCTGAGTGCACAAGTGCAGGAAACCCCGTGGGAGCTGCTTGTCAATGTCACTGAACCTGGCACACAGTAGATGCTCAATGAACTTCTGTCAAATGAATGAATAAAAGCAGATATGAATGGATAAATGATCATAGGAGGAGGTGAAAAAAGTGTACCTCGATCGTGCCTATGAAATGTGTGTATTTCATGAGGACACAAGTTCCCACTTTCCAGAACAACATACACAAATATGGATATAGAGGGGGATCATCTGAGAAATAGGAAACAATAAAGAGAAGACAGGAAATGGAGGGGAATGGCCAAGGGGGAAGGGCAGCAGAATAAGACGGTGTCACCTGGAGTTGTTTTCTTTCCTTCTGCTGGAAGCTAATGAAGTTCCACCGGGCTTCCAAGTAACTCTGGAAGCAGGCACACAGAGAGGAAATAGACAGGAGAGATGTCTCTATCAGCTGTGGTTGCCCAAAGAGTGAGAGATGCTGGCCATATTCAGTCCCCACATCTCTCAGTATCCGCAACCCAGCACCCTCCAAGTCAGTACTTCTAAGTCAAGTGAGCCTTAGAAAGGTAGATTGCAAACTCAGAGAAAAGCGTCCACTGGCATGCTAAACAAACTGAATTTTTTAATATACTGGGGATTGAGCCCAAGGGCATTCTGCCTCCAAGCTATACCCCCAACCCTTTTCATTTTTTATTTTGAAACAAGGTCTCACTAAGTTGCTGAGGCTGTCTTCAAACCTGCGATCCTCCTGTCTCAGCCTCCCAAGTATCGAGATTACAGGCCTGAGCCACCATGCCCAGCAACAAACTGCATTTTAGCCTGTAAGTGCAGATGGTCACTCTGAGCTCTGTTTGGAAGGTTCCTGCTGTCTGGAAAGGAGAAAGCTGTCAAGTGGGGGTGGGGACAGCATGATCCAGTAGAACTCCCTTCAATGAGAAATAGTCTACATTTTCACAATCCAATATGGTAGCCGCTAACCACGTGTGGCCTTGAAATGTGGCTGGTGCAACTGAGGGACTGAGCATTGAGTTCTGTTTAATTTTAATTAGTTCACATTTATAAATGTGTGTAATTACATGAGGACACAACTCCCACCTTGGAGTGGCTACCCCAATGGACAGTAGAGGGTAGGACACAATGGTCCACACCAAGGGTTAAAAACCGCTGAGCCCTCAGAACTGTAGAATCAACCAACAGTTTGTCTAAAAGACAACTAAGTATGTTGGCCAACAGAGGGAAAAAGAGAAAGGGAAGACACACACACACACACACACACACACACACACACACAGCTGTGCTTGAGGAAGATTAATTCAGCATCGCTGGAGTGGAAGGGGAGAGAGAGGAGGTAGGGAGATACCGGAGAAGGCCTATTACTTTAATTTAGTCCCCTGAACTTGATAAATCAGCCCTGGCATCTGAAATCAGCGCAGTGGTAAAAGTGGGGTCCTGCAGGGTCCTTCTGTCAGTGGGCTGGCCCTCAGGCAGGCCAGGAGGTCAGAGAAGGGGCGAGCCCCAGCGTCACCTGCCAGCGTAAATCAGGGGACTGGCCATAGGGCTGAGTGGTTGAGACCTGGTAGAAGAGGCCAAGTGCTATTTCTCTGGTTTATTAGCAAATGTGTTAAGCTGGATACAGATGGCTTTCGTCCCAGCACATAACCTCCTGTGTCACTTCACGATGCTTTCCAACCAAGTGATACGGAGTGCAAGTTGGTCCTTTGAAAGCTGACCGATTCAGCAAGCTTCCCATCCTGCTTTTCTTTCTCTATGACCTTCCAAGCCATCCGTCACTCAACCTCTGTATCCCCATCAAAATATGTGTAATAATGGTGCTGGCCTTGTAGCATTGTTATGGCAATTAAATATAATGTTTGTTTCGTACCTAATGCAGAGAAGCTGCTCACAAAGGTGCGTGTGCTTTATATTCTCCCTATAATATCCTCTCGTGAGCTTTCTATATTTTTTTCATTACATTACCCATAATCTTCTAAGATATTACCGGCCTAGGTACAGCACAGCTATGAAGACAGAGTACATAAAGACTGTCAGCAAAAAGCATCCTTGTAATCTTAGCCATAATGGACTAGTTACAGGACAGGTCGTTATGTATTTGACAGGTGACAGTGGAAATTGCTAAAAATAACAGGCTATGAAATCAATCACTAATAGCTAAAACAATAATAATAACCATTATTATTAATAACTATAATAGTAATAACATTAAGATGATAATAATAAATGACCAGAAAGAAGAAAAGTGGATCTTTGTATCACACTGAGCTCTGAGGAGAGGAGCCAAAGAGACTACTATATGTCCAATGCCTACTGTAAGCCAGGCTCTGTCTCTTACCTGTGGCAATCCACTTAATCCTGCCCCAGTCTTCTGGGGACTGGTTACTGGAGAGACAGCCCCCAGCATGGCAGGCTGTGTGGATCCAAGGATAAGGCTTTGGAGAAGACAGACACCGTATGTCCACTGAAGAATCCTCTGGCTTGCTTATATTAAAAAAGAATTCAGTGGGAGCCAGGTGTGGTGGTGCATGTCTGGCCTGGGAGGCTGAGACAGGAGGATCGCAGGTTTAAGGCCAGCCTCAGCAAGTTAGCAAGGCCCTCAGCAACTTAATGAGACCCTGTTTCAGAATAAAAAATAAAATAGGGCTGGGGGTGTAGTTTGGAGGTAGAATGCCCCTGGGTTCAACCCCCAGTACAAAATAAATGGAAAGAAGGAAGGAAGGAAGGAAGGAAGGAAGGAAGGAAGGAAGGAAGGAAGGAAGGAATGGATGGATGGATGGATTCAGTTAGAAGACAGAAGATTCTGGAACTTAAGCATCGGGGAAGTCTATGTCTTTTGTCTCTGTGGACAATGCACACTCCTTCACCTTCGCTTGTGGTCTCAAGACGTCTCTATTCCACACTTGAGTTGGGAGGAGAATGATGTGATAAGTGGCTGCATGGCTGCTAACTATTCCACACGAAATCCTAGAGGGCCTGGGGACCGCACCCCAGGGTGACAAGGAAGGGTGGACAGCCAGAGATGATGCTGCAGAGGAAACATGGCCATGTGTTGTCATGATGTTCGTGTCTGTAAATAATGCCTTAAAATGGATAGATCAGAGTAAGATTTCCTAGAAATACATATTTGCTCTCAAAAAAGAACAGTCTAGTACTGACTCCCTCCTCTCTAGTCACCAAACCTTTCTTGCAGTTGAGCCCGTGCTTGTTAAGGCTGGCAACGCCACGACAGAGCAATTCTGCGCTTTCTGAGTTACAACGGTGCTCGCGGCCGCTCTCCTCTTCCCCGAGTGAACTGACTGAGATTTCACTGGCTCAAAATCGTCCTGTTCTTAGGTGTGAACTGGAACGTGTGATTCTGAGCTCCAGCAATACCCATTCAGTGTGGATGTGACTCTCCTAGCTGTCCTGTTCACGGCCACCGTCAGGGGCCACATTCCATCCAGCCGTCTTCCAGGACGCCATCTCTAACCGACTCTGCCGGCTCGCTTGAACCCCCTGCTTGGAGATATCAGCGCTCACAAGAAAGTTCCCCACCATGCATCTCTCCACCAGGCTCTTACTTGAACTCAGCCGATTAGAGACCCCCGGTGATATTTTGGTCTGTTATGTTCTGGGGTTACAAGAAGTTAAAGAGTATGCAGAGAGCTGTAAACTGTCACCCGAAGAATGCACACTCGCACCCTCCAGAAAATGTATGTGAACTGTCAGGAGAGGTCAAGACCCCTGAGGCACAACATCGGATGGTCAGCAAGCCAGGACACCACGACTGCTGACCTCCAGGGCCAGCTGCATCGCCATGTTGGTTTTACAGCCAGTTCAACTTCTAGCTCCCTAAAAACCAGGAGCACGTCTTTGCTACTTCCTACTGGACCCATGGTGGCTGACTAACAGGGTTTGAGGTGGCTTAGACCTGAGTTGGTGTCCCAGATCCTTCATGTATCAATGGGTTAATCCTCAGCACATCAAGGAGCCATTCTCAGCCCCAGTGCCCACCCTGCCAAGAGGAGCAGAGTTGTGCCCAGCAACCAAGGTGGCTTTGGCTGGGGCTCCTGTCCACACGTCACATGTCCATATATGAAGGTCTCACTGCAACCTAACTAGTATGTACAGGGAGGCAGGAGGGGCAGTGGGAGGGGGTTAGAGGGAACCACACCAAGAGATGTTGTGTGCATATATGAGTGTATCCCTTTGAATCTCACTACGATGTGTAATTATATTGCACCAATAAAACTCTAAAAATTAAATTAAATGAATCATCCAGCACATGGTAGAAACTTTTTTTTTTTGGTACTGGGGATTGAACCCAGGGGCATTCTACCTCTGCGCTACACCCCCACCACGACCCCAGCCCTATTTTACTTTTTAGTTTTGAAACAGAGTCTCATTCATTTACTGAAGGTCTCGCTAAGTTGCTGAGCCTGGCCTGGAATCTGCAATCCTCCTGTCTCAGCCTCCCAAGTACTGGAATTACAGGTTCGAAACTTTTTAAACATCAGCTTCACTAACCTCAGGAAAAGCTCTCCAAATGAAATGAGGTCTGACAATGCTGTCAAAGGCTATGGAGCTGATCCTGGAGCAAACACTGAAATAGAAGAGAAACAAATGCAAGCCGTGACTCGCATCAGCCCTCAGGTTCACAGTTCACTTAAAGCCATTTGCACTCATTTAAAAAAAAATAAGGTCTGTGAGCCTGCCATGGTGGCGCATGCGTGTAATCCCAGTACTTGGGAGGCAGAGACCAGAGGATCTGGGTTTGCGGCCAGTCTCAGCTACTTAGGTGAGGCCCTCTGCAACTAAGCAAGACCCTGTTTCAAAATAAAGAATAAAAAATAGGGCTGGGGGTATAGCTGGGAGGTAGAATGCCCCTGGGTTCAAAACCCAGTACCACACACACAAAAAAAATAAGGTCTGTGGCCATGTTCTGAAAAAAGACAAAGCAAATATATAGATATATTCAATTTCAAGATAGCCATCTGCAATTGTCCATACCATAAACTAGCTTTTCCCCCAAAGTTGGTAACTTGGGAATCTTCAGTTGCAAAAATAAATAAATAAATGAATAAATAAATAAATAAATAGAATAATTGACACGGAACTAGCTTAATAGAAGAAGGGGTTCTTGGCTGAGTGAACCAGGTAAACCATTTGTTTGCAGATTGGATGAGGCTTTATCCTGGACCACAATGAAACATCTCCAGCCTCTACTGCTCCTCTTCTGCACATTCTGTGTTCATAGTCTCCATGGGACCGCAGCAGCTCCCAGGGCTATACATTTCCCCCACCTTTCCAATGAGATGAAAGAATCTACTTCTGTGAAGATGGGCTGGAATGGACTCCTCATTGCCCCTGTTCAGTCTGCAAGGCACCATGGGACCCTCTCTGGTCTGGACTAATTACTGTGGCCACGGAATGGAAAATGCGGGTTGTCTCAAGTTCCTATAAGCCCCCACTGGAGCGGAAGGCCAAACCAGGAGGCTGAGAGAGAGAAAGAGATGTGAAAATCTAGACTAAGGAAGGGAGTCTTGTGACCGAAAGGTGAACTTCCCCCAAAATATGTCCTTTCAGAACCCCAGCATCCGGCTGGGCGTGGTGGCACACGCTTGTAATCCCAGTACTTTGGGAGGCGGAGACTGGAGGATCCAGGTTCGCGGCCAGCCTCAGTTTTCTCTCTCTGTCTCTCCCTGTCTCTCTCTCTCTCTCTCTCTCTCTCTCTCTCTCTCTCTCTCTCCTTAGTGAGGCCCTCCACAACTTTGTGAGACCCGGTTTCAAAATAAAATATAAAAAATAGGACCTGGGGTGTAGCGCGGAGGTAGAACGCCCCTGGGTTCAATCCCCGGTCCACAAAAATAAAAGAACCCCAGCATCCGGTCTTATTGGGAAGAAGGGCCTTTGCAAATGTAACTGAGGTCAGCATCAAGGCATGACACCATTTTGGATCGGGGTGGGCCCTAAATCCAATGACAAGCCGTCCTCCTAAGAGACAGAAACGGACACGCAGAGTGACACACAGCAATGAGAGTCAGGTGAAGACGGCGGCAGACATTAGAGCGATGTGGCCACCAGCCAAGGAAAGCCTGAGCCACCCCAAACTGGAAGTGGCAAGGAAGGAGTCCCCATCAGAGCCTTTGGTGGGATCATAGCCCTGGGGACCCTGGCTTTTCACATCGAACCCCTAGATCTATGAGACAGTAAATAGCTGTTGCTCTAAGCCACCCCATCTCGTGGTCAATTGATACAGCAATCAAAGAAACTAATATGGTGGTGGAGGGGACAGGAACCCACTCACAGGAGCCACCAGCAGATGCAAACTACAGAGAACCAGCTAAGGAGCGATTTGCTCCCCAGAGAGGCAGCCAGCCCCTGTCTCAGCCAGTCACTGCGATAGATACTCTCAATAAAGCAGTCAACAAACCAAAGTCCCTGATCTCAAGGAGTCCACTACCGGATGGATATAACAACCAAAGAAAAGCAAACCCCAAAACTAAGACAGTCCTGTGGGAAAGGCGTGTTCATGACCCAAGGCAAGCCTGGAGAAGCGTCTCGTAGCCCAGCTTTTGGGGGGCCCAGGGAAAAGACAGCAGCAAAAACTGCATAAAGATATACCCAGGTTTATACCTGACAGGCTGAGAAAGAGTTAATTGCCAACAAGGAAGGAAAGAGTCTGTCCCTGGTCCCTAGTTCTCTAGAGAACCTCCAGGTCCCCAAAGAGACATGTGCCAATCTTTTGGACTCTGGGGACTCAGCCATTCCCCACTTCTCCACTCGTTCAACAAGAACCTTCCCAGCTCATCCTGGGGGCACCCCTGTCCCTAGGGCTTCTCCCACTCAGAGGTAAACAGCCTCCTGCTACACCTTTCTCTCCCCTCTGTTTTCTGCGCACCGCCAAGCCGAGAGTCCTTTCCCCTTAGTTCTGACAACCAGATCCGTTAAGGCTGGTTGCTTCCATTTGCCGTGGACACATCTTCTGCATATAGATGGATGAGTTTAATCAGCGAATCAGGAGGAAGCCTGGGGCATCAATCACTGTCAGCGTGCCTTCTCTCTAATTTCTGATTTGCTGTTCCCAGTTATGAAGGCAATGACACCGTTTCTCTTAAAGGTGAAGCCGAGATGCACAAAGTTTTGAATTTGCCTCTGGCAGGAAAGTTCTAACACTATCTTCCAGTTCAATTAGTCAGAGAGAGAGAGAGAGAGAGAGAAAGAGAGAGAGAGAGAGAGAGAAGCTTCATTCAGGAGGGTCATATTTCTCCAGTCATCATGCTGGGGACCCTATTACTCAAGATCCATGCTAAAGAAGGTGATGTAAACGCTTCATTTAGAATTTGAAGGGAAGTGTTTGCTGTCCCCTTCCTTCCCACACTGACACCCTCTTGTCGTCCAATCAGGTTGATCAGGTTGGGGAAGCATCCTGCCAAGACATACGACCACATCCTCGTGTTCTCCTCTGTTGCAATAAAAACATACACAGCCATGAGTCTTTTTCAAAGGGGAAAGAACATGGCGCTGCCCGGGATGAGGCAGTCCTGCTTTTTCTTACTGATTTCACTGCTGTGTGCTAAGCATCTAACATCCACCTGCCTCAGTCACTCCCGCCCCACTCTGGCAACACAGTCTGCTGAGGCCAAGCCACAGAACCAGAAACAGAGTTTGATTTTGCAACAAGAGATCAAAGCCCCACACTGACACTCCATCAGCGATTCACTAGCTAATGGATACACTGGACCAACCCACAGGCAACGCCTTCCGCGTGGCAGATGTCTTTCGACGTCACGAGCACGTGGCCATAAGCAAAACTGTCTCGTCATCATGGAGGTGGTGCTCTGTGTGCAAGTGCTCCACAATCTGGGCCCAGTGTAATGGCGTACTACTTTATTGAAGAATAATTTTCATTTAAAATCCATCTATTTTAAGCCCAATTCGGTGAGGTCTGAGACGAGAACCCTTTTGTCACCCCCAAATTTTCTCATGCATCTTTTCGTTCGCCTGGGTAACCACTGCTCCAGTTTCTGCTACTCAAGACTAGCTTCGCCTTTTCCAGAATTTCAGATAATAGAATCATAGAGCATATACTCTTTATGTCTTTCTCCTTTTTTTCTTTTGGCACTGGGAATTGAACCCAAGGGTGTTCTACCTCCGAGCTCCACCCACAACACTTTTTTTTTTTATTTTGAAACAGGGTCTAAGTTGATAAGAGTATCACTACTTGCTGAGGCTGACCTCAAACCTGTGATCCTCCTGTCTCAGCCTCCCAACTACTGGGATTACAGGCGTGCACCACCACACCTGGCTGTGTCTTACTCCTTTATGCACGTACTATTTTTGAGGTGCCCCATGTGGCTTCATGTATCAGGATTTTGCTACTTTGATGCATACATCACAATTTATACATTGACACATGGATTATTTCTGGGGTTTGACTATTTAAGAATAAAACTGTGATGAATATACTGAATAAGTCATTGCCCAGACAAACGTTTTCATGTCTCTTGGATAAACAAGTAAAATGGAATTTGCTGGTACAGGGATGCTTCACTTTGTAAGGAACTCATCAAGTGTTTTCTTCTTCTCAACTTATAGAAGTTTTAGCTGTTCCATATCTTCACCGATACTTGGCATGTGTCTTTTTTCAAGTTTTTTTTTTTTTGCGGTACTGGGGATTAAACCCAGGGGTATTCTACCTCCAGGCTACACCCCCAGCCCTATTTTTTATTCTTTATTTTGAAACAGGGTCTCACTAAGTTGCAGAGGGCCTCACTAAGTAGCTGAGCCTGGCTGCGAACCCAGATCCTCTGGTCTCAGCCTCCCAAGTACTGGGATTACAAGCGTGCGCCACCATGCCCAGCTTGTCTTTCAAGTTTTAACCATTCAGGTGCACGTGTTGCAGTGTCTCCTTGTAGTTTCATTAGTAGTCTCCTGATGAAAGACACTGTTAAGCTTCTTTTCATGAGCATGTTGGCTCTGTATGCATTTTCTCTTGTGACTTACCTGTTCACATTTTGTAGCCATCTTTGAAGCAAGTTGCTTGTTTTATCAGAATTTAGTGGTAGGTGTTCTTCATATGGTCTAGTGACTAGTCCTTGGTCAGATCCATGTATTGCAAACATTTTCTCCCAGAGTGATTGCCTTCTCATTTTCTTAATGCGTTCTTTTCAAAACAACAGATGTTTTTGAATTATCACTTTTTTAAATGTTATGGTTTGTACTTTCTGGATCTCATCAATAAAATCTTTGACTTCCCTGTTTGCAAATACTTTTTCTACGTTCCTTCCAGAAGTGTTTTGGTTTTGGAGTTCACGGTAATCTGTATGATCTATTGCAATTTGCTTTTTGTTTGTAGTGTGATATAAGCATCGCATTCCCCACTCCCACCCCAAAATTCCAAAGTTATTTTAGGACCATTTGTTAAAATGATTATTCTTTCCCCCATGGGGGATCTTTGCTGAAAATCAATTGACAAAATATGTGTGGTTTTATTTCTGATTTGTCTCTTTCATCCCATTGATCTAGATGTCTTTCCTCATGTCTTTATTTCACCCTCATTTCTGAAGAGAATTTTCTATGGCTAGAGGATTTTGAGTTGATTTATTTTTTCTTTCAGCATTTAAATAGCATTCAATTATCTTCTGGCTTGCATAATTTTTGACAAGAACTCCATGATTAGTTTTAAATTTACTCTTACATATGGAATGTGTCTTTTTTTTATCTCACACAGCTTTTTAAAACTATGCTTTTTCTTCTTTCTTTCTTTCTTTCTTTCTTTCTTTCTTTCTTTCTTTCATTTTGGTACTAGGGATTGAACCCAGGGGCATTTTACCTCTGAGCTACACTCCCAGCCTTATTTATTTTTTATTGTTTATTTTGAAACATGGTTTCGCTAAGTGTGCTGAGGCTGGTCTTGAACCTGTGATCCTACTGTCTCAGCCTCCCAAGTACTGGGATTACAGGCATGCAGCACCACACCTGGCCACTTATTTATTTATTATTTATTTATTTATTTAATATTTTACTTTATTTATTTATTTATTTATTCATTTATTTATTGTGGTACTGGAGATTGAACCCAGGGGCATTCTACCTCTGAACTATATGCCCAGCCCTATTTTTTATTCTTTATTTTGAAACAGGTTCTCACTAAGTTGCGGAGGCCTCACTAAGTAGCAGAGGCTGGCCATTAACCTGCAATCCTCCTGTCTCAGCCTCCCAAGTACTGGGATTACAAGCATGCACCACCATACCCGGCCACTTTTTATTTTAAAACAGCTTTAAATTTATAATTATTGAAAATATAGTGCCGGGAATGGTGGCGCACGCTTGTAATCACAGTACTTGGGAGGCGGAGACCAAGGATTGGGTTCGCGGCCAGCCTCAGCTACTTAGTGAGGCCCTCTGCAACTTTGTGAGACCCGGTTTCAAAATAAAGGATGAAAAACAGGGCCAGGAGTGCAGCTCGGAGGTAGAACGCCCCTGGGTTCAATCTTGTATTCCCCACACCTGGTCTTCTCAATTGTTAATATCTTACACTGATGTGTTAAATTTGCCACAAGTAATGAACCAATATTGACATATTATTGCTAACTGAAGTCTGTACTTTGTTCATGTTTCCTCATTTTTCTCTAATGTACTTTTTATTACTTTATTTTATTTTACTTTATTTTATTTTATTTTTGTGGTCCTGGGGATTAAACCCAGGGGCATTCTACCTCCGATCTACACCCCAGCCCTATTTTATTGTATTTTTATTTTGAAACAGGGTCACTCTAGGTTGATGAGAGTCTCACTACTTGCTGAGGCTGTCCTCAGACCTGCGATCCTCCTGTCTCAGCCTCCCAAGTACCATCATCCTTTTTATGTTCTAGGAGCTCATCTAAGGCACCACCTCCACCTTGGTCATCGTGTGTCCCTCAGCAGTTCCTGGCTGCGACAGCGTCCCGGGCTTGCTTTGTTTCTGACGACCTTGTTGGTTCTGAGGACTGGAGAATGTCATTTGATCGGGTTTTGCCTGCTTGTTTTTCATGCTTAGAGGAGGGTTGTGGGCCTGGGGACGAAGCACAGAGTCTCATCACAACTCGCCAAGCGTGCACACTCTCCATAGGCCTTCCTGTGTTGCTGTGACCATAATCAATGAGCCTGTCTCCATAGGCATTTGTGGATTTGCATGCTACAGTGCGGTGCTGGGGAGCGACGGGTGCGTGTTGCTGCATCTCCCTATCTCCACCTCCCACAGGCCTGGCCCTCCAAGATGACCTCGTCCTTTCTAGTGCTGAGGTTACAGAGACCATAGTCATTCATTTTCTGATTGGTGCCCAAATGCCAGAGTGTTTTCTGTGAAAAACCATCTGATTTCCTGTAGAAAATCAAATCAGGCTACTGGTCTGCTTAAAATGTATTCCTGTGCTTTGGTTTCATTAGGGGAAAAGGACAAAATAATTACCCGAACTCATAAGACCCCACTTGGAGGCACTCCTGCTTATCTTTATTTGTTTATTATTATTATTATTATTATTATTATTATTATTTTAACAATATCTCACTAAGTTGCTGAAGGTCTCACTAAGTTGTTGAGGCTGGCCTCGAAACTATGATCCTCCTGACTCAGCCTCCCAAGTACTTGGATTATAGGCCTGTGCCACCTTGCCTAGCTACCCCCAGCCCTTTTTATTTTTTCTTTTGAAATTGAGTCTCACTAAGTTGCCTAGGGTCTCACCAAGTTACTGAGGCCCTCATTGAACTTTCAATCCTTCTGTCTCAGACTCCCAAGTGCTGGGATTACAAGCATACACCACCAGGCCTGGCACCCCTGCCTATCTTACCTCAAACCACCCCCCATAGCATCTACGTCTCCAGCAGGCCTGGAGCTGCCACGAGGGCAGGGGTGCGAATTATTTGCTTATCACTATGAGGCAGATTATGTTGGTTAGTAATGCTCTTGTCTGCAGGCAACAACAACAACAACAAATTTTAAGTCTAATGAAATGTACTCTTTATCAAAAAATGTGAAGGCAGGCTGCCCTAAGATTGGTTTGCCAGCTCAGTGAGGTCGCCAGCAACCCACTGAGTCCCGTCCCTCATCTCCACTATGTTCGGCAAGGCCTTTCTTTCCTAGGAGTGTTGCCTCATCGTTACAAGATAGCTGCAGCAGCAACAAGTATCACAGCCTGTATTGGACAGGGTTCTCTAGATTAACAGAATACACAGAATAAGTATATTTGAAAAAAGGAATTTATCAGATGGGCTTACAGTTTGAAGCAACGTAGTCCCAGGTTCTGACTGCACGTGGAGAGTCAGAGGAACCAGTAGCTGGTCGAACGGTCTAAGAGCTGGAGTCTTAGGATCGGAGCAACCACTAATTCAGTCCCAGTCCAAGACGTGAAGATCAGGAAGCTCTTCGGAGAAACGATGGTGAAGTTTCAGTTCCAAGAGCTGGAGGCCGAGAAGATCAAGAAGCTGTTCAGAGAAAGGTGAAGCCGGCGGCCGACGATCTCAGGCGAGAGCAGATGCGTTTTCCTCAGAAAGAGTCGCACGCGCTCTACGCGGCTTCTCCCTCTTTTATCTAAGTTCGCACCTATCAGAATCCTGCTGCCTACATTCAGGGCAGGGCTTTCTC
>PVJS01029542.1:0-24705 GCA_004027185.1 Glis glis
TTTTTTTTTTTTTTTGGTACTGGGGCTTGAGCCCAGGGGCATTCTACCTCTGAGCTACACCCCCAGCACTTTTTATTTTTGTTCTGAAACAGGGTCTGACTGCATTGTTGAGAGTCTCACTACTTGCTGAGGCTGTCCTTGAACCTGCGATCCTCCTTTCTTAGTCTCCCAAATACTGGGATTTCAGGCATGCACCAATCATGCTCAGCTCCTCATAGCAATTTGATCATAATTCTTTTTTTTTTTTTTTGCGGTACCGGGGATTGAACCCAGGGGCGTTCTACCTCTGCGCCACACCCCCGGCCCTATTTTTTATACTTTATTGTGAAACCGGTTCTCACGAAGTTGCGGAGGGCCTCACTAAGTAGAGAGAGAGAGAGAGCTGAGGCTGGCCGTGAACCCCGATCCTCCGGTCTCCGCCTCCCAAAGTAATGGGATTACAAGCGTGCGCCACCATGCCCGGCTTGATCATAATTCTTTTGGATTTTTCACAGAACTCAGGTAAACGGAACAGAATGAATCACAATTACTGCCAATATTCAAGTCCTCTCATCTGAGGCCTAAAATATGGGCAATCATTTATGTATTCAGTGTGCTCCTTTCCTGTTCTGTCTCCCATCTCTCTACACTTAAACATGATCCTGAATTGCTTATATTCTTTATTTGTTTGCTTTAATGTTTATAGTTAAATCAAATTATTTTTTGAATAATATTTGGCTCAGCATTATTTGTTTTGGACATTACAGATAAAAGATAATGTGCCATCTATAATATTCTTCTGGTACTTATTTCATTCTGTCTACTTAACTTGATAATTCCAGTATTGATATTTTTGTAATTTTCATAATTCAAAGCATAATAATAATATTTTATGTACCATTTATTGTGTGCCAGGCAATGCCTTTATATGCTGTCTGCAAATGATCTATTTTACTTGTTATGAGGTAAATGTAATGAATGCATATTTTGTACCTCTTTATATATAAGAAAACAGAAATTGTTGTAATTTGCCAATTATTACACAAATAGTCAATGACAAAACTGGATTTTGAACCTAGATCTCATTGGACACCTGAATACATCCTGTAGAAATATAAATATCTATTTTTCATCCCAGCACTGAAAAGCAAATGTCAGAAAATAAATTTAATAAGCTCACAGAAAACATATTCATAAAACCTCAAATCTCTCTCTTTTATTATAGTAAAAATATTACTAGAAACTAATAAGCATGCAATTTTGTTTAACTTCATTCTTGGAGTATGAATGCTGTCCTACAAGAAGCCAATTGTTCTACTAAGAAATACAGCATCAGATGAGATTTATTAAGGATCTCTATAAATTTTAAAAGAATGAATTATGAATATTGTTTTCTTTCTTTCTCTTTATTTTTCTTTCTCTCTCTCTTTTCCTTCCTTCCTTCCTTCCTTCCTTCCTTCCTTCCTTCCTTCCTTTCTTTCTTTCTTTCTTTCTTTCTTTCTTTCTTTCTTTCTTTCTTTCTTGTAGTATTGGGAATTGAACCCAGGGGCATTCTACCTCTGAGCTGTACCCCCAGTCCTTTTTATTTTTTTATTTTGAAACAGGAACTTACTAGATTGTTGAGAATCTTGCTAAATTGTGAGGCTGGTTTTGAACTTGTGATTCTCCTGTCTCAGCCTCCCAAATACTGGGATTATAGACATGTTCCACCATGCCCAGCTTGTTTTACCTATTTTTTTATAGAGCTCAAGTTGCTAATTATAAATTGTTATTTTTCCCCATGACATTGACCTGTTATTCTTGTAGTTGAAAGGAGTTAGTATATAATCGTTATTATTACCCTCTTTGAGTTCAAAACTCATTGAGAGCTATAGGAATAAAAAAAATCAAGAATAAACATCAGCTTTATGTCTGACAGAATTTAAATTATGGATGTGGTTTCTTCTGCAGAGTGAGTTTGCAAATGTTCCTCTCACAAAATTGTAGCCCCTCTTTTTTTTGTGGTGCTGGGGATTGAACCCAGGACCATTCTACTTCTGAGATACAACCCCAGTCATTTTTACTTTTTATTTGGAAACAGGATCTCACTATGTTGCTGAGAGCCTTACTAAATTACTGAGGTTTTCCTTGAACCTGTGATTCTCTTGTTTCATCCTCCCAAGTACTGGGATTACAGGTGTGCACAACCACACCTGGCTGTAGCCCCACTTCACAAGGCAGAGCTTATGTTCTGTAACTACTGTCAATATTCATAATTCATATGTGTCTATGCCAGTGTATAAAATTTCTGCTTATATTGAACATCAGCAAATATACCTTGCAAACTCTCCCTCCATTCCCACTAATTTTAAGTGACCCAGAGTAATTATACATGCCTATAGATGGCATAGCAATGATACATTTACTAAATAAATATACTAACAACAGTAATTGTAAATTTGCACTTTGTAAATTTCATAGTCAATTTAATAAGCATATCTTGTGTAGCCCATACCACTCAAAGCAATCTATTCTATCCTGTGATAATGCTAAAATGATTAGAATTTCAGTTTCTGTACTAGAAAAGTTTAAATCTGAGGAGTACCATAAAGACCAATAACTAAAAATACATACATATATATATGTATATATATATGCATGTATAGTGATATGGTGAAGTTAAAACTAAAATATATCAGCTACACAGAGAAAAGAGAGGCTAATTCTATCTGTGGAGAGACAATAAAAATTTAGGTAATGGTTGAACTTTGGTTTGGCCAATCCCAGGCCCCAGGATGAAGAGATGGCTCAGGGTAGTTGAAGAATAGAGAAAAAAGAAGCAGTTTCGGGGTTGGTAAATGTAATGGCTGTGTGAAATATTTACTTATCTGTGGTCATGAGGGAAAGGTGTTTGCCTTCCTAGCAGTTTCAGACTATTTCCTTTCTTAGTTTCTTCTCCAACAATTTACTTGTCTTTCTCAAAATCCCATGCTACTTTGCCTCTTAGATTTTAGCATTATTTTTCTCTCTGCTTATTTATATTACTATTTTACTGTCAGAAATAGTTTTAGTAGCATTCCTTGGAAACATCTAACTGGATGACAATAAAATAAAATCCTGGAAAAATGCTTTTAAAACAAATATTTTTGCTAGGGGAAATCTCACCAAGTGCTATGTGCATGTATGTCACTATCACTGTGAACTACATTATGATGTGAGACTATAATGCACCAATAAAAGTATTAAAAAACAAATATTTTATGCTGCTTAGAAAAAACATTTTATTTAATCTTCACAACTTTCCATGAAGTAGGTATTTTTATTTTTTCGTGAAAATACATAACTGAGACTCAGAGTTAAATTACTTTGTGAAATAACTCATAAGTTTTAAGTCTCCAATTTAAATGATAGATCTCATATAATCTTCCAATAGGAAAAAAAACAAACTTTCATTAAAATAAAACTCCAACAGAGCTGTGGAATTTGGCCAATGTGTTTATCCTTCCTTAATCACTGGCAGTTATTAACTCACCAAAATTTAAAGAGTGACAAGTCATTTCAATTTTAATATTTGTATGCTTTTGCATGTATTGGGGAAAAAGAAGGATGTAAGCCAAGGATTTTTACATTTATTTTGAAAATAACAAAACTGTCTTAACCCCTGCACTTGAAATTGGAATATTGCAGCGATCATTATGCTTTCAAAATGGTGTAACTTTGTGTGACTAGGCAATATTTTCATGCCCAATGCCAAGAACAGTGAATGTTTCTTGACAATAGAATTAGTAATATTTTCAATCTGGATATATCAACACATCCAAATTGTTCCTTTTTTTCTATAAATGTTATTGAAATATGAAACATAAGCAGAGATTCATTTAAAGAGTATTAGTATTATGATTATCAGTGGATGATGTTCTTAAAGTATTTTCCCCTTTTTAACGATTATCTACATCCATTATGGATAGAACTTAATTTTATTTTTAATGTTAACTAAATTTAAGAGAAATATAACATACTCTGATCTTCCATTAGTATGGACTTGTCTATATATTTTATATAAAGTACTTCAAGTTCTTTTAGGAAACAAACAACTTGTGAATTTATATGTAAATAAACAACACCATGGGTAGTTGATGTTCCTTATGGACTGCCCTGTTTGAGATAAGTGAGAGACTGTAAGGAAGGCCAAAACTTTTTAATAGACAGAGTGGAGACTAAAGTGGATAATGAGAGACATAATTCAGGGTTAAATCAAAATGAAGTACCAGGTCAACTGTTCAATGAAAGCATTGGTCCTATAGCTCTCATCTTAAAAACCAAAAAAAGTATGAGATACCAATATATAAACTGGAGGTTTAAGAAAAGTTGGAAGAATTTAATATAGAAGGTAGAGGACATATCTTAGACAAATTGAATGGCTAGAGGAGATAAGTACCTTTTTATGTTAGTAAATCAATGTGGGGAAAAAGGATCATCAAGGTCAGCAAGGATCAAATGTTTGTTCATATGGTTTATTAGTATGGGTTTAGAATGGAGGTATTATGGAGACAAAGCAGTGCTACAATAGGATTGCAAACCTATTTTAAATCTAATTCTAATAGATTATGGATTTTTAGTAATAAAATTAAGTATATTTCTGTTGGGAATTGAACCACCATATGACCCACCGATACCTCTCCTGAGCATCTTTCCAAAAGAATTGAAGTCAGAAAATTTAACGATACATGCATATCCATGTTCATAGCAGCTGAGTTCACAATAGCTAATTTATGGAACCAGCCTAGGTGTCCATCAACAGATAAATGGTCACAAAACTGTGGTATATACACAGAATGGAATTTTACTTAGCCATAAAAAAGAACAAAATTAAGTCATTTGCAGGAAAATGGATGGAATTTGAGAATATTATGCTAAGCGATATTAACCAGCCTCAAAAAAAATAGTTGTATGTTTTCTCTCATATGTGGAGGCTAGATAGAAATTAGAAAACAAGTATAACATCAGACAGAAAAGCAGAGACTCCAATGGAGTGATGGAGGGGGTTTAGGGGAGAGATGGAAAGAGTTGAAATAATGCTACATATGTATATAAAATTACCAATTCCAATCTCAAAGACATGTATAGGGAGGGGAAAGGAGGGGTGGGACCTGGAGGGAAATGCTCCAAGAGCTGTGTGCATGTATATTCCTATCACTCTACACCTCAGTATGATGGATAACTACAATGCAACAAATAAAATTATATATGTAATATATATGAGTATATATATAGTTATCAGCTAAATGATTGTGCTTACATATAAATATATATATATATATATATAATCAGCTGAATGATAGTGCTAAGTAATAATTTATTCATTCAACAAACATTGATTGCACCTTTACTATATGCCAGGCACTGCTCAAGTTCTATTTTGCACAGACCCCGGATGGGATTGAAGGTGGAGGGGGACCCTGATATTCTAATGTTGGCTCTCAAGGCAGTTAAAGGCCTTATGGACAATGTTCACCAGAAGAAATGTCACTGGACAGATAACAGAAAGGATCATTATCTAATTCAGTGGTTGTCAAAGAAGATGTGAGGGAGGGGCTTATGGAATTTAAGCTGGAAGAAATTTGCTATAAATAGATAATTATATTTTGTTTTACAGAAATGCAAGGATTTTGGCAAAAGATGAGATGAAAGGTAAAAAAGTTATATTGGCAGTACAAAAAAATTTGTATTCCTCAAGACTGTAAAAGTCATCTGGCTGAATAAATGCTACATGGCAGAAGTATTGCTAAATGAGTTGTTTCTGACAAGACCTTGACACTATCCTTGTCAAAAATCCCTGAACTTATGGCACCTTATCTGCCCTTCAATGAAAATATTAGAAATTTAAGTGGGAATATATTTCCCCCAAGACACATGGTATCCAGGTTGTGATAGAGCAGCTAAGCAGAAATCCAGTGCATGCTTAATGACTCGTAGAAATGTGATGCTCTTACTCCAGGGTTGCTGTGGCTCTGCTTGCATAGAGATCTTACTGTCTGTGAGAGGAGAAAGTCGACCAGAAGATTTAAATTCTTACATATAATTTCATGATCACATGAGGACAGAAGAACATTTTTCGATGCAAAAGAAAATTTTACAGGATTTCGATGATCTTGACTGTGGTTAGATAGCCCTGCAGTATTTGATATATACTTTTGCAGACACAAACAATATACAATGAAAGGTATTTCATAAAATGCTGATTACAATGTAAATGTTAACAGCTAAATCTGATGTTTAAAGAAAGAATTTTGATATATTACTATGATGGGTTACTATGCAACTATTTACAATTATATAAGTATATTTTGGCAAGAAGAATATAATTACTCATTACAACATGCTGTTAATTAAAATAAGTAAGTCTTAAAATATGTGATCATTATATATGTAAAATATATATGTATGTGCATACATGAACACAAACACAATCTGTAATGTTAAATTCCAAAATTAAAAATGATTGATGGTTTCTGGGTGTGTGGAGGAGTTATGTACATTGGATTTTATAATTCTTTATATTATAGCTTTCATTTGCCTACTCTCAACAGTATTGCTTATATCATAAAATGTATTCTATTTCTTCAAATAGACATAATAAAATAAACAGAATTCTGTCATTAAAAGTCTTTTGCCCTCTCTCCTTATATAATACATGCCTCAGAAGCAAAATGCTTTGTATTTAGCATTTTAAATGTTAAATTTAGCCACCAATAATAGACTTACTTTGAATAAAACTTACATATAGTGATATATAGTGGAATGACTCACATGGAAGTTTAGAGTTAGTCCCTTTTTTATCGAAGAGATAATAGAAGTATATACTTACTTTAAACATTTAGACAACCTACTGTATTAGTGGTTCTCAAAGTTTGGTGTCCAAGCCAGCAACATCACCTTTCTAGGAACTTAATAGAAAAACAATTCTCAGACCCAACCTAGATCATTTAAGTCAGAAACACAGGGTTTGGGTCCAGCAATCTGTATTTTAAGAAGCTCTATAGGAAATTCTAAAATATGTTTGAGAACAACTATGTTGCAATATACAAGTAGAGTTTCACAGCGTTCCATTTCTCTAAATTCACAGATAGCTTATTACAGTTGATAACTTTTTCAGATACTACCGTGGATGGTATGGTCTATTTTACCTTTACTTCTCCAAAATTATTCCCAATAAGATGAACTGATTATTTCAACTGCTAAATAATTTTGTCAGAAAAATTGTATATTTGTTTAATTTTTTGAGTAATATATTATTTTTCCTTAGTAGCAGAAAAATGAGAACATTCAAGCAAATAAGAAATATAGATGTGGCAGAAGATGTAAATCCAAAAGTCCAAATGAAACAACAAATTTTAAGTAAATATGGAAAGAGACTATTTCAGGATGAATAATGCAAATCCCATTTATAAAATTCAAAATTCTAGAGTTCTGATAAGCTCCTGTACAAAATTGTCAGTGAATTGTGAATTAAAATCAGGAACAAGGCCCATGTACTCTTAGGGCCATTCCAGTTAAGCTCACCTGCAATCCTTTTGGGAAATTGACAGAAGAAAGCAATGAATAAATAAATAAAATTTAAATACTGAGTTAAGCTAATCAAGTGAACAGAAAAGTCCAAACAAAAGCAAACTCCAGCACTTGGCAAAATGATGTGTGTAAAAGTGGCTAGGGATCATTCTCATTTTGAATATCACATGCCCCGATATTATGAAGTGTCCTCATTTATTACCATCAACAGATCAATTTACATTAAGATCGTAAAATTTCCATGACCTCTTGACTTTGTTTGGCTTTAGAGTGCCAACCCTTGGAGGATTTTTACTAAGAAAAATTACCAAGAAGAAAAAATTGTAAATTCATAATCTCTTGGCAATACTACCGTGGATACAACTGTCACACACGCCAAACCAATATTCTTAAGGTCAACTTTAAGTTTTAGAAGTCATTCCAATTGTGTTCTGTTTTCTACAGAAATCTGGATCTGCTTTGTGGCTCAGTTGTTAAGCGTTCTGTGAATGAAGCCACACTTATGACTTTGATCTCCATTTTAGGGAGTTAACTTTTTCAGATATTTCCTCCCCCAGGGAAGTTGAGTTGCATGGTATATGCTGTTAGTTCTCACAGAAGAGAGCAAGAGAATGAGCTGGACTAAAGGACCACTTATAAAAATAAGTCAAAGTATATGTCTTGCTGATAGTAAGTCATTAATTATAGCGGAGTAGAACCTATCCTCTGTAAAATTTTCAGACATTAGAGGGCATTCCACTGGTTGCTTTCACATGACATGCCATCCTGTCCTTTTTCACACACTGTCTTTCAGCTACTCCTTTTGGACTTACACTCTCTATTCACTTCCCTTCCAAAAACACTAAT
Organism: Glis glis; assembly: GCA_004027185.1. Classification (NCBI taxonomy): domain Eukaryota; kingdom Metazoa; phylum Chordata; class Mammalia; order Rodentia; family Gliridae; genus Glis; species Glis glis. The sequence continues at coordinate 8,374 of PVJS01029542.1, forward strand.
TCCCCCTGTAATAATGGCATTGCATATTTTGCATAAAAATCACTGGCATGAACCTTAAATTCAATAATATCTGAAATTCACTATAATTGCATTTAACACAGTCATGGAGAACTGAAGAGTAAATGATCTGAACTGAAAAAGAAAATGCCTCCTGAGTGGAGACACAGAAACGCAAAACACTTTTATGCTGTTGTAATTGTCGTTTATCAGCCACTATTACACCTTTATTTTATACTTCTGCATTGATTCATCTGAATATTGAAGAAGCCAGTGCTGGCAAAAAAATGTTTTAGGGAAGAAACTATAGTCCTTTCCCAGAGAGGTAAAGGGTAGGTAGACAGCAGTTAATCAATTTTTTTCTTTTTTTAAAGAGAACAAAAAACACTCCTTTAAGACTCTCTTTCTTAAATTCCCCTAGACCTGATGGATCAGTAAAGCATGTTGAGTTTAAATTATACATTCATTCAGTAATTGATCACTTAATTTCTGCCAGAACAATGGTTATATGAGGGTATTTTCACTTTGACTAGTCAATATCTTTTTTTTTTTTTTTTCAGTACCAGGGATTGAACCCAGGGGCGTTCTACCTCCGCGCTACACCCCGGCCCTATTTTTTTATACTTTATTTTGAAACTGGGTCTCACGAAGTTTCGGAGGGCCTCACTAGGTAGAGAGAGAGAAAGACAGGGAGAGAGACAGAGAGCTGAGGCTGGCCGCGAACCCTGATCCTCCGGTTCCGCCTCCCAAAGTACTGGGATTACAAGCGTGCGCCACCACGCTCGGCTTGTCAATATCTTTAAAAATCCATTGTCCTTACAATATAATGAAGAGCAAGAATGATACTCTTTAAATTATTGAGTCATGCTCAGAATTTTTCTAATTGGCTTTCATCTTTATCAGGGTACAGGCTCAAATGGAAATATAGCTTTGAAGACTTCTGCTACCTTTTCCACCAATACTTCCAACTATTTGAATTTACCTCCATCTTATTCCCCTTTATTCACTTTGTTTCTTATCAGGGATGCATTATGATTTTATTGTCATAGGAATATTTGTCTTCCTATGGGCCTTTTTCTATTGAAAAAAAATGTTAAAACATTTTTGTGACATCATTGGTTAAAATAAATACAAATTAGAATAAATTTATTATGTTACTTGTTAATACATTATTTTTCTTTTGATTTTTAAAATAAACTGATTTGATTTTTAAAATAAAATAAAAATATTTTTAAAATAAAAAATATTTTAATATAAAATAAGCACTATACTGCTTAGTGGCCAGTGGACCCTGTTCCTTATACTTTCTAAGGAATATACTTTATACTTGGTGAAGAATATCTTGAATGTGGTTTCTTCAAATAGCCACCAGGCTTGTTTCTATACATCTCTTCTCCCACAGGTTTTCCTTGACTTTACTATAAAAAATTGTTGTGATCTTCAGAATTCATTATCCCCCTCATTTGTCTTCTTTTCTCTGCAGTACACTTTCAACTTAATATTTTAAAAGACTCTGAGAGATCTTATTTGTTTGTTTGGTTTGTTATTGGTTGTATCCCCAAACAAGAATGAATGCTATGTGAGAAAAGGAATGTTGTATGTTTTGTTGATTGCTTCTTATTAAACTTCGAGGAATGTAGCTTAAAGTAAGCCTAGCATGTTCAAAGTGCTTGATAAATGTATGATCTACTAAATTTTATGCAACTGGCTAAGAGTAAGGTAGTTTCTTAAAACAAAACAAAACAAAACAAAACAAAAAACTAAACAAGTGCTTACCATACTAAATTGCAATTGCATTCTTAATTATTTTTGTACTGGGGATTAAGTCCAGGGACATTCTACCTCTGCATTACACCCCCAGCTCTATTTTTATACTTCATTTTAAAACAGGGTCTCACTATGAGGCTGGCCACAAACCTATAATCCTCCTGTCTCAGTCTCCCAAGTACTGGGGTCATAGGCATGTGCCACCATATCCAGCTGCAGTTGGTTTTTTATATTGATATTTACCTGTACCTTAGCTGAACTAATTTATGAATTTGAAATTTTAATGCTGTTTTGGAGTTTCTATACATGACCTCACTGAATCTGTAAGCTACATAATTCTACTTCTTCCTTTCCAATCCGGATGACTTTTATTTTACTGTTCTTATTTAATCACCATGCCCAGCATATCCAGTTGAATTGAAGCAGCAAGAACTGATGTTCTTATCCTGTTTATAATCTTAGGTAAGAAATATTTCTAGATCTTTAACTCTTAGCTTGCTGAGGGTTTTGCATAAATATTGTTTATGATATTGAGGAAATTTCCTTCTATTCCTAGTTTGTTGAATGTTTTTATCATTAAAAGGTATTGATTTTTTCAAATGTTTTCTTCTGGGTCTATTTATATAACAATTCAGATTTTGCCATTTATTAACATAGTGCATTATAATAATAGATTTTCATGTTACACCCACCTTGAATTTATGGGATAAATTCCACTTGGTTATAGTCTATAATCTTTTTTTATATGTTGCTACATAAGGTTTCTTAGTTTTGAGTTGAGACTTTGGTGTCTTAAACATTTCAAGTTGTAGATTTTTTCTTATCTTTGATTTTGGTATCAGAGTGCATACTGACCTCATAGAGTTCCAAGGAAAGTGTCCCTTCAGCTCTATTTTTTGAAAAGTTTGAGAAAGTTTGTTATTAATTCCTTTTTAAATGTGTGGTAGAGTTTGCAATGAAACCATCTATACTTGAGATTTTATTTGTTGAAAGTTTGTAATTACCAATTCAATTGCTTTACTTGTTAGGATACAACAACTTGTTAGAATATGTTTCTTTTGGAATCAGGGTTTGTAATTTTGTAGTCTGTATCTGTAAGGAATTTGTTCATATCACCTAAGTTGACTAATTTGTTGTTTTATAGTTTCTATAGAATTTCTTTCTTTTCATAGTATTCCTCTTTATTTCTGTAATGATAATAATGAGGTACCCTCCCTTTTTTTTCGTTGCTGATTTTAGAAATTTGAGTCTTTGCTCTCTTGCTCTTTGCTTAGTCAGACTAGCTGAATGTCTATTGATATCTTTATCTTTTCGGAGAAACAACCTGTGGTTTTGATGATGTTCTCTATTGTTTTAGAGAATTTTTTTTCTATTGCTTTCAATAGAAATATATATATTTTTCTAAAAAAGGGAACATGACATCATGAAAGAATAAATTCAGCCATTGAAATTTAGCTTCTCATCTACATGGCAAGACTTCATGATCTACTAAGTTGAACAAGTTGCTTGGCCCCTGTGAACCTTACTTTCCTCATCTGAAAACCAGAAATTATAATTCATTTCTTACAACTTTTAATAAAAGTCATGAAATGTATACTTGATCATAGTTTCTCAGCAAAATGGTTTCTCAATACATCTTGTAAAGTACATAAGCAAATGCACTTTATCTGTTACAAGGCAAAAAAAAAACCACAAAGATATATGTATGGGAGTACATCTCTATCAGAGGAGATATCTATTTCAAAAGGACATACATAAGTGAAGAGATACCATTCTGGTAATAGAGAAAGATAGTCTTATTCCAAAATGAGAAGTAAATAAATGCTTTGAATGTGGTGATTCAAATACTCGTGAATTCTGGGATGCCATAAGTACTATTATTTTCATGACAATGAATGATGGAAGTTATATCAGAATCCTGTGTTAGAAGGGGTATCATGAGATTATTTTTTAAAAGAACAGAACAAATTCTACCCTTCAATAAATATTTCAAAAATAAATCCTTTTGTTATTTGATTTATTTGTTCTCTTTGATAAACTTTATTTATATTTGATAAATGAACTGTGAAAACATTGTGTGTTCTTTCTTCATTTATAATGTGTGAAAGTATTAAAAGCAATAAATGAAAGCTGGAAGCATCAACAAATGCTAAATAGCTGAGTATTCAAACTGTGTGGGCAGTGCTCAATATTTTAAAATAAATCTAAACTAAATTTGAAGTTGGTAGAAATATAGGTTCTTCTGCCCCCCAGTAAAGAAATGTGTGGTTTCTCATGATATGAATTTTTAATTTTTTTTATTTTTACTTTTTAATACTTTTCTTGGTGCATTGTAGTCTTACATCATAATGTAGTTCATAGTGATAGTGACATACATGCACACAGCACTTGGTGGGATTTCACCCCCTCCCTCCTCACTGCTCCTTTGCTCATACCGGATATTGAGATTGGCATTGGTATTCTCACATATCTACATAATGTCAATGGAAGTGATTCCTTCATTCACTCTCCCTCTCCCTTCCCCTAGACCACATGCCTCACTCTACTAGAGTTTGTCCTCCATTATCTGAAGTCCCTCTGTTATACCAATTACTCCCTAGCTTCCACCTATCAGAGAAAACATATTACCCTTTACTTTGTGTGACTAATATCACTTAACATAATGTTCTCCAGGTCCAACCATTTTCCTGCAAATGACATAGTTTTGTTTGTCTTTATTGCTGATTAGGATTCCATTGTGTGTATATATCCCATAATTTTGTAATCCGTTCATCTGTTGATGGACACCTAGATTGGTTCCATAATTTGGCTATTGTGAATTGTGCTGCTATAATCATGGATATGCATGCATTGCTATAATATTCTGATTTAAGTTTCTCTGGAAAGATACCCAGGAGTGGTATAGCTGGATCATGTGGTTGATCCATTCCCAATTTTCTGAGAAGTCACCACACTCATCTCCACAGTGGCTATACTAATTTGCAATCAAGCCAACAGTATTTATGGGTTCCTATTTCCCCGCATCCTCACCAGCATTTATTATTGTTTGACTTCCTGATGATTGCCATTCTGATTGGGGCTAGATGGGATCTCAGTGGGGTTTTGATTTGCATCTCCCTGATTGCTAATGATTGTGAACATTTTTTCATGTATTTATTGGTCATCTGTATTTCTTCTTTTGTGAAATGTCTATTTAGTTAAATTGCCCGTTTTTTGATTGGGTTATAGGGTTTTTTTTAGAGTTCAGTCTTTTAAGTACTTTGTATAGTCTAGATATTAGTCCTCTTTCAGAGAAATAGCTGACAAAGATTCTCTCCCATTCTGTAGGCTCTCTAGACTCTTGCTGGTTTCCTTTGTTTATCAGAAACTTTTAATTTTAATGTCATCCCATTTATTAATTCTTGCTTTGATTTCCTGAGCTTTAGGGCTCTTATTGAGAAAGTTTCTACCTGTGTTGGAGCATTGGACCTATGTCCTTTTCTAGTAATTTGTAAGTCTTTGGCCTAATTTCCAGGTCTTTGATCCATCTCGAGTAGACTTTTGTGCAGGGTGACAGGTAAGGATTTAATTTCATTTTTCTACAAATAGATAACCAGTTTTCCCAGCACCATTTGTTGAAAAGTCTGCCTTTTCTCCAATGTATGTGTTTGGCATCTTTGTCAAAAACCAATTGGCTATAAGTGTATGGATTTGTTTCTGTATCTTCTGTTCTGTTCTATTGGTCTGTCTGTTTTGTGCCAATACCATGCTGTTTTTATTACTATAGCTCTATAGTATAATTTGAAGTCAGGAATTGTGATGCCTCCTAAATGGTTCTTATTGCTGAGAATTGCTTTGGCTATTATGGGTCTTTTGTTTCTCCACATGAAATTTAGGACTGAGTTTTCTAGCTCTATGAAGAATGACATTGACATTTTGATAGGGATTGCTTTGACTCTATAGATCACTTTTGGTAGAATGACTATTTTGATAATATTTATTCTGCCTATGCAAGAGCATGGGAGATCATTCCATCTTCAAAGATATTCTTCAGTTTCTTTTTTTAGTGTTTTATAATTTTCATTTTAAAAACAAATATCCTTGATGAACATAGATGAAAAAATCTAAACAAAATACTAGTAATATACATTCAAAACCATATCATGAAAATTGCACACCATGACCAAGTTGTTTTCATTCCAGCATTGCAAGGCTAGTTCAACATACACAAATCAATACAAGTTATTTGCCACATAAATAGAATTAAGGACAAAGTCACATGATCATCTCAGTAGATGCTGAAAAAACATTTGACACAATCTAACACCCATTCATGTTGAAAAACACTGCAGAAAATCAGAATAGAAGGAAGTTACCTCAATATCATTAAGGCAATATGCAATAAACTCAAAGCCAATATTGAATGGGGAAAAACTGCAGGAATTTCCTTTAAAATAAGGAAAAAGAAAATATGCCCACTATCACCACTCCTTTCCAATATAGTACTCAAGACTTGCTAGAGCAATAAGGTAAGAGAAGGAGTTTAAAGCTATTCAAATAGGAAAAGAAGAACTGAAATTATCTCTCTCTGCAGATGACAAGATCCTGTATTTAGAGGAACCAAAAAATTTGACCAAAAGACTAGAGCTGATTAACAAATTCAGCAAAGTATTGTATACAAAATCAATCTAAAAGAAAATCAGTAGCTTTTCTATATGTCATCAATGAATCGGGTGCACACTTGTAATCCCAGTACTTTGGGAGGCGGAGACCGGAGGATCCGGGTTCACGGCCAGCCTCAGCTCTTTCTCTCTCTCTCTCTGTCTCTCCTTCCCTCTCTCTCTCTCTCTCCTTAGTGAGGCCCTCCGCAACTTTATGAGACCCGGTTTCAAAATAAAGTATAAAAAATAGGGCCGGGGGCGTAGCGCGGAGGTAGAACGCCCCTGCGTTCAATCCCCGGTACCGCAAAAAAAAAAAAAAAAAAAAAAAAAAAAAAAAAAAAAAAAAGAAAAGAAAAGAAAAAGAAATCCAGAAAACAATTCCATTCACAATAACCTCAAAATTGACAAAATACCTAGGAATAAATGGTATGAAATTTCAAAAGGTAAAGGTAATCTGTTGCAGAAAATTTTAATATGATATGAGTGAGACTTCAAAATGCAGTATTTGAACTTCTAAGCTCTATTTCTCAGCTACATTCTAAAATGGAAGATTTAATTTTAGTGTCAAAATGAATATTTACATAATTAAATCAGGCTTCATTTAATTAATTTATATTCTAATAAAAGAGTTTCCAGCTTCTTAAATGAATATATATTGTTAATATGAGAATTAAAGATAATTCAGGTACCTAACATAGGAAATATTTCTTCAAACTTCAGGATCATGACATGCCCTAAAGTAATATTGTGATCATTAGCTTATTACAATAGAAACAATAAAGTAGAAAAATAATATGGTTGAGTAAAACCTAATATCACTAGAGTTTTTAGGTTTTTCCTTTTTTTAAAGCATGTATCTGTACAAATTCTATCATTTATACTTCATATTCATAGTTGATCAAATGCACTATAAGCAGCAGTGTATTATATATGTGTGTGTGTGTGTGTGTGTATACTTTCGTTTGTACATTTTAGTCTCACATCATAATGTAGTTCAGAGTGTTAGGGACATATATGCACACAGCACTTGGTATTTCATTCTTTTAATGTCTTTTGAATCTAGTTTTTCTTAAATAAGCTACATTAAAATAGCTATATCTCAAAACGCAGTTTTTATTAGTTAACCAAAAAGAGAGAGCCAATTTTTATATATTTTCATTTCAGCTTAAATTTTCTAAGAGTGCATTTATTGGTATGGGAGGGCTAATAAATAGAAACATTACACATCTGAAAGAACCTGATTTCCTTATCTATATCTATAATAAAGTTGGGACCTACTAATCTCTCACTTTCCTTTCTGCCCTAGAACAAGACTAAAAAATATACTTTGAATAATGGCTTATTTAGTTGTAGACACACCTGAAATACCTGGACACTTCTTTTTTAAGCTTGTTATTTTTTTGTAGTTATCTCACTAAGAAAATAATTTCAACTTGGGAGTTATTGTATCATTGGTTTCTCAGAAAAAAATTCAATATTATATTGAACTAAGTTACTGTATAGGTCAATGGTGAAAAAGTAGATTTAAAGAGGTACCTAAGAAGTTCTTGTGAAAAAAGGAGATGGAGATGGGAATGATCATTTGGAGACTCCCAGATTGACAGAGGGTATTGATTGAAGCAGTGCTGATGGTAAAAGGTAACGCAGAGGGGAAAATATTGAAGTGGTACAAGAATGTCATGTTTTTTAATGAATTGGAGTCCTCAAGAAAACAGTGGTTTGGGATAAAGTACTTAAATAAATGTGATAAACTTAGCAATGAAGAACAATCTGTTTCAAAGAATAGGGATAGAAAGAATGGGTACAATGCAGAACATAATTGAGATAGAAAGTAAATGAAATAAATTCAAGTTAATGTCTCCTGTTTCTCACTAATGTAGATACTGGAGACATAATATAGACACTAAATTGATAAATACTGACTCATAAAAGACATTGCATGGAATATAATTGAAAATAATCAAGAAAAATTAACAAAAAAGAGTTCATATTAAACAGCCCTTGTTTGTAGTATATAAAATTGCTTGTTTTTATAATTTTATTCATACATCCTAGTGATGGTAAGACATTGGAGAAAGAAAAGTCTTACCTAGGATCAGAGATTCATGAGTTAAATGTAACAAAAGGCATGGAGGAAGGGGATAGGAGGTAATAGTGAAAAGAAGAGGTAGAGAAATAGCCATAGCATCAAACCCTGAAGCAAAGCTAATCCGAGGGTCCTTCAGGAAGGAGTTTCATCTTGCTCAACATGGCCTTCTCAACCCCAAGCTTGATGCCTGGTATATAGGAAATTACGGTATATTTCACTTGAACCCTACAAAAATGGCAGATTAAGAAGATAGGGGAAGGCATATAATAAAGTTCATAAACTGGTAACATGAATCTTTCTTTTCCCTTTTTTGTGGTACTGGGGGTTGAACCCAGAGGCATTCTACTTATGAGCTACACACCCAGCCCTTTTTTATTTTTTATTTTGAAATAGAGTCTTGCAAGGTTGCTAAGAGTGTCATTAAATTATTGAGGCTGGGCTAAAACCCGCAATCCTCCTGTTTCAGCCTCCCAAATACTAGGATTACAGGCATATTACACCATGCCCCACTAACATGTAAATTTTATTCTGTCATCAGACATATATTCTTTGGGGGGTTTCAAATATTTGAAATTTGCACTTAAAATCTCTTATGCAGAACTTATGCCAAATATATCTGAATATCTCCCACCCCATTTGTCTTGCACCTAGTTTGATTTATAAAGTCATGTCATCTATCTTGCTCTGTAGATATTTTCACTAGTGACATTTATTTCATATTTTATTTTCCATTTTATTATAAAAAATTTAGCAATCATTATGGGGATAATAGATTTTTCCACAAAGGTATTACTGTTAATATCAGATATGAAATGATAAATATACAATGTATAAGTATAATATAAAATTGAGAAATTAGTGTATTAATATAATTATTATTATACTAGTAATGTAATAAGTAATAGGCTAAAAATAAATTTACACAGAACATCAAAGACTACCAGTAATTTTTTCTTCTCTTTGTATAATGCTCTCTAAAAAACAATGCTATTTTAGCATAAATTACATTATAATATCAGGCAATTTTTGTTTATACTTAAAATTAAATATTAGGCAAGCATTGTTAATATATTGCCATGATTTAATAAAATGTATGAAACCATTTCACACATTATTTTATGGGGTTTTAAATTAGAATTCATAGATCATACATAATTCAACCTCTATGTTTTACCACTGAGTAATCAAAAATGTGAAAACACTAATGATTTTATAACATGATGGAAAGCAGAGATATCATCTTGACTTCCAATTCTGAACTCTTTCCATTAAACCACAGCATCATGATGATCCAGGCTGGGTAACAAATACCCCAAAGTACAGTACCTTGCTTATTTAGTGGGAAATGCTAGCATTCCTATTTAATCAATGACTTTATATATTTTCCACTTATTTTCTAAAAGTCTTGGTTAATTAAGGACATACATCCTAATATCCTATTGATGATACTTCAAACTGGCCCTGCAAGGTAGGAGTATGGGAAATGTAATCTGTGTGTCCAGAAATAAACAATTTATTTTTAATTATTTGTTTATATATTTTCTCAAAGTTTCATTAAGTTAAAAATTTTTATCCTTTGCTCCATGTCACTTAAAATACTAAGTCTTTAATAAACTAATATTCTCCTTTGTTACTATGCCAGTGCTTTGCCAATAGGAAGCGAAGGGAGTTGTATGAACACTTTTTATTCTAAATACTTGCATCAAATCTTAAAGTGGCTATTTCATGAGGCAGTTGTATGTATGGAAGCTTTTATAATTTTTGTTTGATAGAACTAAAAATCTTCTTTGAATGAACTAGTTCAGAGTTTATTTTTTGATCATCTTAAAGTTACAGTCATATAGGATTCTGAAGAATAAATACTTTATCAAGAGAATAAGAAATCTGTCATCTGTACTGCTACTATTGCCATTTGGCCTGTGAGATATAATTTTTAATGTATTATTACTAATTTTTATTTATTGGTGCATTGTAGTCATACATCTTGATGAGTTTCAGGGTGGAAGAAGGATACATGCACACATTGCTCATTTAGTTCTCCCCAATTCCCAGCCCCGTTCCCTTCCCCTTCCCTCCATCCTGTGCTCAGCTTAGTGATTGACTTTGATAAGTTTGTGTATGTACATCATGTACATTTGGGTGTCTCCCTCTTCCCCCCTCCCATCTCCCTCAGTTAGGTCCTTACTCATCTAGATAAGTTTTCTTCTTCTTTGTCTGGAGTCCCTCCTATACTCTACGCTCCCTAGCTCCCGTGTATTAGGGAGAGCATCTGACTTTTCACTTTTTGTGACTGACTAATCTCAGTATAATGTTCCCTAATTCCATCCATTTCCCTGCAAATGACATAATTTTGATCTTCTTTATGATGGTAAAAGTCCATTGTGTACATATCCCATAGTTTTGTAATCCATTCATCTGTTGATGGACATCTTGGCTGGTTCCATAGTTTGGCAATTGTGAATTGTGCAGCTATAAACACAGATATGCATGCATTAGTCTGTTAGTTTGGTTTCCATTCTTTTGGGTAGATGCCTAGAAGTGGTATTGCTGGGTTATATGGTAGGTTCATTCCCATTCTGAGGATCCTCCACACTGTTTTCCAAAGTGGTTGCACTAATTTGCAAATCCACCAACAGTGTATTAGAGTTCCTACTTCTCCACATCCTTGCCAATATTTGTTGTTTGTGTTTTTAGTAATTGCCAATCTAATTGGGGTCAGGGTAGTTTTGATTTGCATAATTTTATAAAGAGTAATGAAGATACTTAATTCTAAGGCCATATGTTGTATATTTTTACTATTTACCAGTATGTCTCTGAAACTTAGCACATGTTAAGAATATTGTAATTTTGATAACATGGTTTAATGAATAAACAAATAGATGTATCTCTCTAGCAATCATATCTCCCAATAAATGTAAAAATGAATTGTAAGACAAGCCATAACTAACCCTCCATTCTGACCTTGAGTGTCACATTATTATATTATCTCATACATTAGCAATTGACTTCATCAATGTAAATATGAGAGAGAGAAGGAAAAAGCACCTGTGCATTGAGTCCTTCCCCACCATGCTACTCCTGGGAACTCTACAACACCCTACAATGTGAAGGAGTCAAGTTGCCTTGGTGTGATGAGAATCACTAACCAAGTCATCCTCATCACCAGCTGACATGACTCAGCTGCCCAACGTGTTGTGGAGACATCACACATGTTTGAGACCATTTTGCTAGAGCCAGCCAGCCAATGCTGCCTACTAGCTGATGATCTGCTGAATTGCATGGCTAAAACTTCCCTGTTAATTCGGAGCAAAAAAAGATCTGAGTTAAGCCACAAGTGTTGGAATGGTGAGATACTCAAAATACTTGACCACTATACTTGGAAAATTATATCTTTTAAAGAGATTCATACTAGAAGCCTGAAAATGACTGAAAATAAAAGTGAAAATCATGGTGTTTCCCATCTTTTGGAGGGATGCAGATTATATATAAGTATATATATATACACACACACACACACACACACATTGTGCTCACTGAGAATACAGCTGCTATTTAATTGTGTTCTTTGTTTCAGTGTTGATTATAGCAAAGAATAAAATAAAATAAATTAAAAAGGGAAAGAAAAATAAAATAATAACATGCATTGGGTTGGAATCCATTCAACTGACTTCATGTGTAGGACATTTCTTATTAGCTAAATATTTGAGGTTTGACCATAATTATTTATTATTATTTAGCGTTTTAGGTTGCTACAGTTCATGTTTAATGGTGTAGCTTGTTTTCATCCATAAATGAAGCTAAATATCTTTGTGTTTGCATTCTAAATGCAGCTCTACTCCCTTAAAAAAAAAACCCAAGTTAAGCTTTATTTCTTAAAGTAAGCAATATATGAGAGGTCATTAGTCTTTGATGCTAGAGTTATTTTAGAGCTAAACTTTACCCCTTAAAGATACTTAATTCTAAGGCCATGTGTTGTATATTTTTACTATTTACCAGTATGTCTCTGAAACTTTTGAAGTCTCTGAAATTTTTGAGAGGACATGACCATAGTCTTTGACACTAGAGTTATTTTAGAGAGATATTTTTAGAGTGCTGGCCCAAATCATTTTCATAATTTTCCTATCAATCAAATTTATAGAAGTTGACTAGCACTTGTCATTTCAACCAACAATCCCAGGAAAATAAATAAGAAATGATTAGATGAGCAAAGATGTTGTAGTCTGAGAACAAGAACAGGATCAGAAATGGCACTTCACAGAAATAATGAATCAGAAGATAAATTACAAGATAATTGAGGATGATATAAGAGAGAGAGAGATGAAAGAGAGAGAGAGAGAGAGAGAATACTTTTCAAATGTCAGTAAGTTTAAATTTATAAGATACAAGTTGTAATCTCTGAGGAAGTATTAAATTTCCTGTTTTCAATAAGTTGACTGTGAACAGCTACTGGCTATATACCAGTGTAATAAGTGGTGGACTATGAAGTTCTAAACTTTACCTCTCACTCTAATTCTTGAAAGCAGCTGTGAACACACTATTAATAGTGTCAATCAGGATCCTAGCTCCTTAACTATTTTTCCTGAAAATACTATCTACAGTGATTAGTATCTGAGCTATATTAATATTAGTTACACAGTGGGCCCTTTGTATCTGTGGGTCCCACATTCTAGATTCAATCATAAGTAAAAAATCTTTGGTAAAAAATTATGTTTATTGAAGTATAGATATTTTTCTTGTCATTATTCTCTCAACAATACAGCACAACAGATATTTACATAGCATTTGCTTTGTATTTGATGGTATAAACAATTTAGAGATGATTTAAAGTCTATGGGGAATTTGAATAAGTTAAATGCAAATTCTATGCCATTTTATTTGAGGGACATGAGTATCTGTGGATATAAGTGTCTGTGGGTGGGAGAGAGGGATAGTGGGATGTTCTGGAACCAACCCCTGCTGATACCAAGGGATGACAGTACAGTGTCTATTCCTTTTTTGAATAGAAAAGCCTCTCAGAGTGAACTAGAGAGTATTAATTATTTTTCTTCCCCTCTTCTTCCTCCTCTCTTGCTTTTCTTACCTGTTTTTCTTTTCTACCTTCTTCCTTAACTTTTCATATTTTTCCTCCTTTTCCCTCAAAATTTACGAAGATTACTTCAGTGAAAGCTGATTTTTTGTAGCCATAAGTATTATGGGCCACTCTCAACCTAGTAATCATAAGGAGCAAATTTGATTTACAAATTGCTACTGAAAATGCTATCTTTTTTAAAATATGTTCATAGTGTCATTCAACACACTTTTTAGTCTGAGCAAATAATGTATCAGGAGTGATTTTTTTAATGGGTTTAGGAATAAGAAACAGCACTGTCTTCTCATAAAAGAAAGAAAAGTCGGAGTTCGGCATGCTGACTCATGCTTGTAATCCCAACTCGGGAGGCTGAGACAGGAGAATTGCAGGTTCTCAGCCACACTCAGCAATGTGAGGCCCTCTGCAACTTAGACCCTGTTTCAAAATTTAAAAAAAATAAATAAAATTAGGCTGGGAATACAAAGTTCAGATGTAGAATGCCCTGGGGTCAATCCCTAGAAGAAAGAAAGAAAGAAAGAAAGAAAGAAAGAAAGGAAGGAAGGAAGGAAGGAAGGAAGGAAGGAAGGGATGGTGGGAGGAAGGATCCTAAAACAAGGAGCAAATTTTTAAAATGTGCCTCTAGTTCTAGAGAGGGCTGTGGTAGAAAAGAAGACCATAATGTTAATCAAACTTTGTGGAAGTAAGAAAAGATTTCTCATAACAGAAAGCCCACCTTCTGACAACAGAGGGCTGGATCACCGCGCTTCTTGGCAGCAACATACCTAAGCAGTTTTATCAGCTCTGATGCTTCCAAGTTTAGGTGAGAAACTGGCTAGTTACTGAAAGATCTGGAACAGAGAAATATAAGCTTCCACCTTCAGTAAGAACTGATTCTTGAACAAATGAGACAAAGGTTAAGAACTAGGATGAGTGCAAAATCAGAAGAGCTATATGGGCATTGATGGTTTCATTTGTGAAAAGCCCAGACAAATACAGAAAAAATCTGAGGCTGTCATGGTGAATAAGAATGTAATTTTGAGAATTATAATAGTCATATAAGATATCATTTCAAATAGTATTTTTAACAATGTCATAATAGGGATTGTTCAAAGAGATTATGCTAGAGGTATGTGAAATGTCCACTTATGCTAATGGGTCAATTTTAAAAAGAGTTCAGAATTTAAATGAAAAAAAGGTGGCGCCACACCGCCAGCCCCGGAGCCACCTGGGCCGGGCCGTCCCCGCGCCAGGTACCGGACACCCCCAGGCGTCTCCGCCCGCGCGCGCGCCACACCGCCAGCCCCGGAGCCACCTGGGCCGGGCCGCCCCCGCACCAGGTACCGGACACCCCCAGGCGTCTCCGCGCGCGACACACCGGCAGTCCCTGAGCCACCTGGGCCGGGCTGCCCCCGCGCCAGGTACCGGACACCCCCAGGCGTCTCCCTGCGTGCGCCACACCGGCAGTCCCTGCGCCACCTCGGCGGCCCTTGCGCCAGGTTCCAGACCCCGGCGTCCCTGCCCGCCACCTTGACACCCTCTATGCCTGCCCCGGGCCTCGGATCCCCCCACACCGTGTCACCTAGGCAGTTTCTGCACCTGCCCCAGGCCTCCGTGCCACCCCAGCAGCCTCTGTGCCACCTCAGCAGCCTCAGCATCACCTTGGCGGCCTCTGTGCCTGCCCCAAGCTGTGGCCTCACCTCGGCAGCCTCTGCGCCAGGCCTGGGCGTAACCCTGACAGCCTCCGCGCCACCTAGGCGGCCCCTGCGCCAGGAGCCTCTGTGCTACGCTTCAGAGCCTGGATACCCTCCGGCGTAGCCACCCAAGACCCGCGCCACTCTCCGGGTTGTCTATGAGTCAGGACACACCCTGGCGCTGACATCTGAGATCTAGGAGCACACGCTCCCCCCTGGGACCCACGCGCGATCCTCTGTGCCACGCCACAGAACCTGTGCACCATTAGGCACCCCTCACGATACCTGGAGCCCGCAACCCCCACGGGCCCGTTGAAATCCTCAGCACAGCGCATCAGGGCCCGGGCACCCTCGGCGATATTGCCCGAAACCCGGAACATGTGTGCATCCCCAGCACCTGTGCCTGGGAAACAGGGCACCTTCCGACACCATCACCCGTGCATCAGTACCCACACCCAACACCGCGCCTCGAAGTGCTCCTCATGTGACAACACCTGAGCTCCAGACCCTGCGTACCTCTCCAGACACAGTACCACGCCCCAGCCAACCGGACGAGAGGGACCCACAGCCTGCAGCACACTGACCCAATTGGGACCACAAGAGCCATCAAGAGGTCTCGTACACAGAAAGGAAAATGATGCGAAGGCAACAAAATCACAAAATGGAAAACACCGAAAATGCAAGAATGAAGAACAGTGAGGAAACAGGAAACATCCACAAAGCATCAACAAGTGAGATCACTGACTCTGACCTGCAGGAAATGCAAGACGGAGAATTCCGAATTTTGATCTTCAGAATGATGAAAGGCCTCAAAGCAAGCGTAGAGTAGATGAAGGAGGAAGTTGAGGCTCTAAGGAAGAACCAGAAAGAAACTCTGAACAAAATGAAGGAATCAATAAACGAATTAAAGACTGCAATAGAAACCAATGCTAGTAGGCTCGACCACATGGAAAATAGGGTATCATTCCTGGAAGACAGCTCATTCAAAACTGAGAACACAGTCAATGATATACAGAAGATATTACAACAACACACCCTGGCCATTCAAGAAATACAAGACAACGCAAGGCGTCCTAATCT
>PVJS01029543.1:0-24700 GCA_004027185.1 Glis glis
CTACCTCCGCGCTACGCCCCCGGCCCTATTTTTGTATGCTTTAGTTTTGAAACCGGGTCTCACGAAGTTGCAGAGGGCCTCATTAGGTAGAGAGAGAGAGAGAGGGACAGGGAGAGGGAAAGAGAGAGAGAGAGAGGGAGGAGAGAGGAGAGAGGAGAGGTAAATCGCACACGCCCGCGCATGCGCGCTGAGGTTGGCCACGAACTCGGATCCTCCGGTCTCCGCCTCCCAAAGTACTGGGATTACAAGCGTGCGCCACCACGCCCGGCGGCTTCATCATTTTAAAGATAATTTATTGTTCTTCCAAGTACATGAGGGCATATATTTGTTGAGTGGAGAAGAGATGATTATGTTTCTCAATCTGTCTGTGAAATAGCAACTCTCAATCAATGGCCACATCTCAAGACAATATATGAACAAGTGCCTAATTGTTGGGACAGACAGGGTTGGAATAGGCCCAGGAAGCTGTAGTGGGAGAGTTGAGGAGTTGAGACACATGCTTTGGAGAGGATTTCAATGGGACATAGAGAGACAATATAAAGTTGGGAGAAAGAACAAAAGCGAGAGTTCAGAATATACACTGTGTGCTTTCCTTCATCTCTTACTGCTTCTAGTGAGCCACAAGTACTACACTAAAAGTTAACAGTGCACTCCTGATGTCTGTGCTAATCATCAGATTGCCTCATACTCCCTAGATCCATTTCTTACCGTTCTGTGGATTCACTACCTTTAGTTCTAATCCTGTGGCTCTTTGGCTGGCTGCCTAGTCCTGGAGTGTCCTTGCCCTGGTCCAGCTGCCCTGCAAACTACATGGGGGGTCATTCTAATAACGCCCCACTGTGTGTATCCCCGACATGGACACAGTGTCCAGGGGTTTCTGAGGCACCATATTAGGCCTGCATGATACTCTGGTTTTCCAGAGAAGGACATTAGACATACGGACTTGGGGAGGTATGCTGGCCAGTCCAGGTAGAATTAAACTACTCTGACATATAAAAGAAGATAGAAAACAAATTCATTGGGTAATTATAATCTAGGCTGTGAATGGGATCCATGGAAAGGGAATGGCTATACTCATACTTGCAAAGACAATAATGCAACATATGCATCTGTATTCATGAACTGGGCTATACAGATACACAGAAAATATATGCATATATGCATGCATGTAACACATACATGTGTCCATATTTACAGAATAATTCTTGCTTTCTTAAATTCAAACATACATAGAATATGTACATACACCCTATATTTCATAATAAAATAGTTACTCTATGTAACTAGCCAGGTTGGTATATATAGTGCCTCTTAGGCTTGTCTACTCTCCCCCTCCCCTTTATTAGAGAAACTGGCCCCTCCCTCTGGCCACAGGGGTGATCAGAAAGACTAGTGACTGACCAATCAAGTGATTTGTCAAAATGTGGGTCCATTCCTAAGATGAGCTATTCTGAACCCTTCCTAGATTTTATTGTTTTTCTTGGTATACTGCTGGGAAGGAAGGACCCTTTTTCTTAGGAGGTAGAGCTATTGAGATGCTATTCTCTGGATGCCAAGGGCTGCCATATTCCCTAGAGAGAATGAGACAAGACATGGGGAGAAGCAGAGACAGGTTGTGCAGCTAACTTAGGTCCCAGATCCTATTCCAGGTCCTGAGCCCAGCCCCTTTAAAAAACAGCCTCCCTTCCTCTGTGCTTTGTGTATATAAACCCATAAATTCCTCTTTTTCACTTTTGCTGGTTTGAACTGTGTTTTTGTCACTTGCAACCAAAAGAGTCCTAGCAGATACATTGTAGTCTTTTTACAACAACCACCAAACATCCTGTAACTCATCTTTAAACCAGTTGCCACCTGGAGGATGACAGAAGCTATCTTTCCAAATCTATAAAGTCAAACCTGCTGGGAGGCCGAGCAGGGGAAGTCAACATCCGTTAGTCAGCTTAGGTGTCCACAAGGGGTAAGTGCTGTGTATCTTTCTGCTTAGGAACATATTGCTTAGTAAACTATCTTATCCTGTTGAGGGAAGAAAAGTAAGGTCACAATTTCTCAAGGTCACAAAGCCAGAAAATGGCTAGACAAGACTGATTACTTACTGAAGGTCTAGACATACTCCACTGATAAATCGTACAGTTTTAATATAATTATCAGATGAAATTTTCCCTATTGCTATAAGGCATCAGTAGTCAAAAGAGATTGATTTTCACTTTACATATCATATCTGTTATTGATGAAAGATCCATTATTATCATAGTTTTTAATGTAGTAATTGGTTCCCCCGGAAGATATAAGGGAATTTTATTCATTACAGAACCTTGGGTAGAAAAATACCCATTTGCCAAGTGTCATGTTACCACACTTGAAAGCAGCCTTGAAATTAAAATATCAAATTACCTCGTTGTAATAAGCAAAGGAAAACAAAATTGTGCACTTATCACCGGCACCTTGATTGAAGGGTTGAAGATGATAGCATGAGGGTCATGAAGGTAAGAGCTTTTGTTTAGCTTTTCTCAAGCTGATAGCCTGGCAGAGTAACTAGCACGAAAACATTAATCAAATGGCACCATTAATGGTGAATATTAGTCAATCACCAAATATTTAATAAGTATTTGCACTCTTCCAAACTCTATGCTAAGAACCAGCTGTGAACCCTATTTAGAGAAGCGTTAAAATTGGAGTTCACCAAGGAAAAGAATAAGACGGACTGGGTGACAAGTATCCTGGAACAATACCACCTAGTGGGCACTGACATTTCAGCATATAATTATGAAGGCTGAGTCACAGTGCTCTTACATAACAGATCTACTGGTTGCTGTCGAGAATAGCGAACATTCAAACAATTTCAATCAAACAATTGTATTCAATGTCTGGAAGATAATTTATCACTAAATGGAGGGCATGAAATCATGATGTTTCATTTTTATTTTCTGAGTAAGCTGTGCAGAGGATTACTCACACACATAAAAAATTTGTTACAGAATATTTCATTCAAAAGTAACTATGTAGATCCTATATCAAATGTTATCCAACAAGGTTTGGGAAGTCATATATCTGATTAATGGAGTCCTCTAACTAATAGATATTTACCAAGTGCTATGGTTTGGGTACATGTCTCTTAAAGGCTTGGTCCCTAGGGTGGCACTCTTGGGAGGTGGTGGCACTGTTAGGAGGTAGGGCATTGTGGGAAGTTTTTAGGTCACTGGGGGCATGCCCTCAAAGGGGATCATGGGATCCAAGTCTCTTCTTTCTTTGTTGCTTCCTGGCTACAAGGTGAGCAGTTTGCTCTGACATGTGCTCCTGCCACAATGCGCTGCCTCATCACAAGCCCCAAGCAATGGGTTTGCCCGATCTTGGACTGGAACCTCCAGGACTGTGAGCCCAAATGAACATTTTCTCTTCAAAGGTTAATTATCTCAGTTACTTCATTATAGTAACATGAAGCTGACTAATACAACAACTATTTCACAAGTAGGTGACTGACTTAAAAGGAGAATAAAATTAAGAGTCCTCATCTGGCAGTACCTGGACAACTCTCATGCTATAATACCAGGACATGCTAGATAAAATAGGATACATTTTTTAATGCCTAGCTGGCCTTACCAGAAAGCTGAAAAATAGCAGTGTACCAGAAGCTGAGAAGGAAAGGAAAAAGAGGTAAGCACAGACAAAGGTGACATGGCTTTCTCGGGGTTTATCAGTATCTGCAGCTGCAGGGGTTGGGTATTATTTGTCCTCTAGTACAGGAAGTGATGCCTGGACCCAGGAAAGACAAAAAATGAGATCCCTCTCATGCACACTGACCTAAAGGCTGGACCTTAAGAAACTAGAAACAATAGGCTGGGGGTGGGAAGACATGAAAAATAGCACAGAGAACACACAAGGAAGCTTATTTATTTATTTGGTGCTTGAAAGACAAAAACTTATCTCTGGAAATTCAGACTACTAGTCCTGTGTCCTAGTGGTCATACAGTTTAAATTTTACTACTTAAATTTTTAGTAACCTGGCAAATTGAGAAATCAACCAAAAACTGATCTCCAGCGAGTGATAAACAGAGGGTAAACACATTCAAGACTCCTTTAGATAGTGTTTACACAACCCCAGCACAAGGGATTCTTAAAATGCATCATCAAAAATTATAAAATGCATAAGAAAACAGTCTATTGTGATTATTTGTTTTGCTACAGGAAATATTATTGCCTGATTACAACATGTTTCCCTATACTCTGCTGTGGTGTTTCATAATATATGGTATATTTGCTCCATTGTCTTCTTCAAGTCTGAAAAATTCTGAATTCCAAAATGTATCTGGTCCAAATGCCTTGAGATAAAGGGATGTGAACCTGTCTAACAATCTCTCAAGTGGTTAAGAATGAGTAAAGAGAGCACAGGAAGTAAGATTCTAGCAAAATTAGATAAAAGTTATCTTTGAAAAATCATTGACTATATTCCTAGAAATATATAAATGAATATACGAACAAGTACACGAACAAAAAAAATGTTCCATTGTTAAGCTAAATGACAATCACTATGTTAAATACTTTATGCCCCATTTTCTCTTATTCACCCTTACAGAGTACATGCTATTTGAGTGATTGAACTAATTTTCCAAGGTCCCAAAGTAGCAATTTTATGCTAGTGCCTATGGGTGTCCTGTGTGGTCAAAGAAAGAGCCTGAGATTTTTGTGGTCAGTTTAAGTTGTTCCTATAGATGGCCTCATGGAGGGTTCATCAATTCATGAAGTTACTGATTGTGATGGTTGGGACAGAGAATGTCCCTCCCAAAAGCTCATGTGTTAGGCAATGTAGCAATGTTAATAGCTGAACTCATTGGATGGTGAGGGCTGTAACCTCATCAGTGAATTAACCCACTTGATGGATTAATAATTTGGATTATTGGGTGGTAACTGTAGGCAGGTAGGGCACAGCTGGAAGAAGTAGGTCACTGGGGGGGCATGCCCTTGGTCCCTTTCTTTCTGTCTCTCTCTTTGCTTCCTGGGTGCTATGAGTGGAGCAGATTTCCTCCACTGTGTCCTGTAGTCATGATGTTTCTGCCTTGGTGCCAGCTGGTCATGGACTGATTATCTAATATCATGAGCCAAAGTAAACCTTTCCTCCTCTATATTGTTCTTATCAGGTATTTTGGTCATAGTGATAAAAATCTGACTAACCCACTGAGTTCATGGGGTCATGTTTTCTCTGAACCAGGACCTCTGTGCTGTGTCCTAGACTCAAAGAATAAAACATTTTGTCTAAAAGTACATAGCAATTTTTCATAATTTTAAATAATAATAAGTAATAGAGTGGTATATGTAGAGGATTATTTCAACTCTTTCTATGTAATCATAGAAAGAAGATTGGAAGATAATGCCTCAGAATATTAACTGTGGTGGTCTATGTCTGAGTTATAAATTTTAGGTGATCTTTTTCCTAAAGATTTTTTTTTCATTTCCACAATGAGAATAACTAGAAAATATCCTTAAAGCAATGCCTATCTTTGGAACACTTTGGAGCTGTTTTTATCATTAGAAAAATAGAACCCAAACTGTCTAGATAAATATATTATTTACTTTTAAAAGTAAAGTAAGTATTATCCTACTCCTTAAGTGTGGGTTGGTCATAGTGACACTCCTCTAAAGAGTACAATATGAAATGGGGAAAAAGTAGTAACTTCACAGTGGAAAACCTGATAAACAGTATCTATCAGCTAGGTGAGCAAGGTTAACATCGATAGTGACAAGTTATGTTGCTATGATGTGACAATGGCACTTTACTTCTATAGTCTTCTTTCTCATTACTCATAACCCCTGCCTAAACATGAGGAAAACACCAGACAAGTCCAAATGAGAGACATTCTGCAAAACATCTTACCAGCGCTCCATAAACTGCTAAGGTCCTGAAAAACAAGGACAGTCTGGGAACCTATCACAGTTCAGAGCTTCCTAAAGAAACACTACTACTCACCATAAGGTGGCATCCTGGATGGACTCCTGCAACAGAAAAAAGCTGCTAGGTCAAAACTAGGGAAATCTGAATAAAGTATGGACCTTAGTTAATAATTTATCAAGCTGGGCGTGGTGGCACAAGCTTGTAATCCCAGTACTTGGGCGGCTGAGACAGGAGGATCGCAGGTTCGCGGCCAGCCTCAGCTACTTAGTTAGGCCTTCCGCAACTTAGTGAGACCCTGTTTCAAAATAAAGAATAAAAAATAGGGCTGGGGTGTAGCTCGGAGGTAGAATGCCCCTGGGTGCAATCCCCAGTACCGCAAAAAAAAAAAAAAATTATCAATACCGGTTCATCAATTGTAACAACTGCATCAGAGCAATACAAGGTGATGGTAATAGGGGAAATGATGTGGGATGTATGGTAACTCTCTGTACTACCTTCTCAATTTTCTATAAATCTCAAACTGCTTTGAAATAAAGTTAGTTTTAAAAATGACTAGATTTTTTACTTGTGTATCATGAAAGATGGAATTGCCACTGACTGAGATTGGAAGATTGCAGAAGGAGGAGATTGGAAATAATTTGAAATACATTTGTCCAGATCCCTAGGGAAAAAAAAAACTATAAATGACAAAAGCTTATGAATATTTATCATTGTTTCAATTCGCTATACTGAATACGATAAATACTTTTGGGGAAAATATTTTTGTTCTAGAAATAATTCCTGCCTTGCTTATGAAATACAAGTTTTTCAAAGATCCCCAAGAACACATGTGGAAGTGAGAGTTTTTAATTCCTTTTTGTCTATATTCATACACTATGACCATTTCTTCTATTATAATATAACCCATGCTTTTGTAATAGAAATAATTTGTGAAATTACTAAGAAGGAAAGGTACAAAGTAAAGAATATTTTGGTGGCTCAGTATTGTATTTTGCCAATAACTCTTTCTTTCTAATAGGTTTTAATAATATTTATTGGATTAAGGACACTCATCTATCTTTCGGGTACCTTTCCCAAAGTTCATAGGACAATATTTTTAGCATGTCCCCAGAAGATGGTAACAATAATAACAGTAATAATAATGATGGTGCTAATAATAAGCCAACACACATGGTGCTTACTGTGAGTCAAACACCATTCTAAATGCTTTACATTAACTAGTCATTTATTTATTTATTTATTTATTTATTTATTTATTTATTTTTGTGGTACTGGGGATTGAACCCAGGGGCATTCTACCTCTGAGGCACACCCCCAGCCCTATTTCAGATTTTAGTTTGAAACAGGGTCTCACTAAGTTACTGAGGTCCTCACTAAGTTGCTGAGACTGACTTTGAACCTGCAGTTTTCCTGTCTCAGTCTCCCAAGTACTGGGACTACAGGTGTGCGCCACCATGCCTGTCTTATATTAACTAATTTATTTAAGCCTCATAACAACCTTGGGGAAATAGGTGTTATTATCATGCCATTTTTCAGATGCCTACACAGCCTCTGAGTGGAGAAGCTGAGATTTGTACTCTGGCTCCAAAGTGCTCTTAACCACCACACACACTGCCTCTTATAATAGTAGTTTCCACTTGAATAAAATAATCCTATCTCTTTTAAGAGAGGACTTGTACACTTGGGGATAAAGAGAGGGACTGGTGCACAGGTCATTTGGACTACTTTCCTTCCCCCAAGAATGTCTCTTCCACATTTTCTACCTATGCTGGAGATGGGTAAATGCTAACTGAAGCATTTTGATGATCTCTTAGCATGGCCTAGGTAGGTAGTTTTTCCCCTAGTGTTGGTATATGGAATTTTGTATTTTTCTGTTCTTTGGTGCTTCTTCTAAAACCCTTGAGATAGTAGTTTAATTTAAATAGCCTGTTATGCATTTATTTTCTATTTAGTCTTTATATGGAAACATATATACAAAGTTGTAATTGTGGTATATGTACAGGTTTCTATTTTTACATTGTTAACTATCATGATAGTATTCTATAATACTTTCTTTGCTTTGAGAAATCCACTTTAATATATGTAAATATATATTATTTCTCATTACCTTTTTTGTGGTCTTTATTCTGTTTCATTGATCAAAACTATATATTTATATATAGATAGATAATATATAGTAAATACTACTTTTTAATCATTGCTGCTTGTTGGTAAGACCTACTTCCTCTTTGTCCAACTTTTTTGGAAGTTTTTAATAGATTCACTTTTGTGTGAATTTAGCATTATTTTGTTAAATAAGACTGAAAATCTTGGGGCTGAGGCTATAGTTCAGTGGTAGAATGCCTAGCATCTGTGATGCCTAGCATCATTAGTGCTGGGTTAGATCCCCAGCACTAATGATAAAGATAATAATAATAATAATAATGGTGATGATAATGATATAGAAAATCTTGGTTGTATCAGACAACTATTTGCATATCAGTGCTACATAACAAATATCCCCAAACTTACTGGCTTAAACAACAATGATTTATTCTTGCTTTTGTTTCTATGGGTCAGCCAGGATATGGCCAACACAGGCTGTGATTGACCAGGCTTGGTTCCAAAGCTGCAAGTTGGGTCCAGGAGGTCTGCTTCATGTGTCTCCCTTCACTGATGAACACGGGGCTCCCTCAGGCTTGTTCTTCTCATGCTGGAGCCCAAAGCACAGGAGATAAGCCCAACTTTGAAAGCACATTGCAAACTTCTGCTGGCCTCACATTTGTTAACATTTCCTCAATCCCTTAATCGAAACAAAGACCAAATGGATAGGAAAGCACACTTCACCCACCCTGAGGCCAGGAGAAGTTTCGTGGTGAAGTCCAACCTCAGTGGAGTAGAATGAGGGTGAATATTTGCCAAAATTAATTTCATTTACCAGACTGTATATTGTATGTTACATACTGGTATATTGTACGTTAATTCTAAAATTATACCTTTTGTGTTCAATTTTATCAAATGACTTTTTGGCATCTACTGAAATGACTGTATGCTTTTTCTTTTGAAAACTCAAGGTGGCACTTCCTTATTTTGAACTGCCTCTGGCAATTAATTTCTTTACTTTTCATAGGGTATGTATTAGTCAGGGTGCTCCAGAGAAATAGAACCAACAGAATGTGTGGTTGTGTGTGTGTGTGTGTGTGTGTGTGTGTGTGTGTATACAAATATATGCATATGTAGAGAGAGAGAGAACGGAATTGGTTTATGAGATTGTAGAGAACTTGTGGACCAATATCTAATCAATATCTAATGAGGTAGGCCAGCAGGCTGTAGACTCTGGGAGATTTGTACTTTGAGTTCAAATGCAGTCTGTTGACAAATTCCTTCTTGCTAAGGAAGCTCAGTCTTTGTTTATTAGGCCTTCAACTAATTGGGTGAGAAAAACCCACATTATTGTAGAGGGTAGTCAGATACACTCAAAGTCTACCAAGTTAAATGTTAATTTTATTTGAAAAACACCTTCACAGGATACCCAGAATAATGTTTGGCTAAATCTCTGGACGCCATAGTGTCAAATGAACATGTAAAATTAACCATCACAGTGGATAATTCTTCCATTGAATTATTAGGTTTGAAAATTCCTCACAGTCTTTGGTTTATGTAAAAGTATTATTTCATGTTACAAACAAGGAAATCAAGGCTAGGGTAGGTTCTAGAATTCACTCAAAGTCACACTGCCTTATGTGACAGGGCTGAGTTTTGAACCCCAGGTTTCAGTCACATAATCAAGGTCAGAGAAAGAGCATCCAACGTGCAGACACATTATTCTCCCTACTGGTCCTCCTTCCTTTGCTCAGACTCAACTGCCTGTGACTCTCATATGTGATTTAATCTTGATTGCTTTTGTCGAATTGGGGAACTTCACGGATGATGAGCATAGGAGTTGAGATTTTTACTTTCTGATGTGAGCTTCTGCTAAGCTGGTTTATCTTATTGCAGTACACAGCTGGACCAAGTATAAAAGCTTAGCTCTCCTTCTGTCTTTGTCCTCTGTTGTAGTGGTAGGAATAACAACCCCAGCAACACTGTTCTGGCCATCTTGCTGATGAATTGACCTCATATTTCTCTCCCTACATTTTTCAAAAGAAATGGTGCTGTTTTGAGTTACTTAAACCCTGGTTCCAAAGCAGTGTGGTTGATAACTGTGTTTCATCCCTGGCTGCACTGAGCCTTTTAACCCTGTACTCTTGAAATAATAGGAGCTTCTTTTAGACAGGATGTGTTCAGGACAGCATTTCACAGGGAAAATGCTGGCTTTCCTAAATTACAGAACTAGTAAGATATGGTTGTGTATGCTCTTAATTTTAAATTAGTTGGAAATTGACATTTGCCAGAAATCCACAGAGGATAAAAATGAGGCTATGTTTTAGGTGCTGAGCTCTGTGCCAAATAACCCTTGTGTTTCTTTCTTGAACGTCTACTTCAAAGAGGCAGATTTGTCTTTGATATCCACGGGAGCCGCATGAATATGAAGTGACTTCAATTGCCCTCATCATCTCCAGAATTTATTTATTTGTTTAGTGCATGGGTCTGTGGTCACTTTGCTTATTTGCTTCTCAAAAACAGCATGATCATTGTAATTCTTCTTTTTACAAAATAACCTCAGCCTGTTGTTATTGTCCCTACTTAGAGGCTGGGGATGGAGTCACTTAACATGAAGTCATCTATCTCTTCAGCGAGAGGTGTGCCAGTGTCAAAAATTCATATGTTGATAAGAACACAGGAATCATGGCAACAGAATAATATTCACCATCTGAGCCACCTTGACATTTTCCTGCTAGGAGGAAGCTTTCTTTTTTCTTTTTGGCTTTTAACATAGAAGAATGCAGCTTGAATTCTGTAGGCTACATAATCATGCCCACGAGCCTTCCCTTTTCAGTGCATCTTGCCCCCATTTTTTTTTCTGTAAATGGCGTTAACTATGCAGAAAGCCAATTAGGAGATTTCGCTTAGGATTCCTTTCCAACTGTTTCTCAAAGCATAGGTGGCATGCAATTTAGACATAGATGTCAGAAAAACAATACTGTATTGTATATTGGTCCTTCAGTTCCCCACCTTCCTGTCTTAGTTCGATATGCTATTTTTACATGTAGAAAAATCTACTCATTCCTCAAAGCCAGTTCAAAGGCCATTTTCTTCCATGATGGTTTATCTGATTCTCCTACTTAGCCATCATGCTTCTTTGCTGTGAACGATTTTGGCACTTTTTATGAAAACTGATGACTATACACATTTGTATAGTTCTTTGTGTTTTCCAAAGTCTGTCAACACATTATGTCACTTATTAAATAATCTTATGACCTTGATTATATGATTATTTTTCAATTACAAACATTAAATAAATGCAGCCCAGAGAAGTTAAGTGTCTCGGTCAACATTCTTACTGATATAATCCAAGACAACTGACCACACAAAGTTTGAGGAAGGAAGATTTATTTGCTGACAGTTTCTTGGGGATTCCGGGTTCAGACCATGTGAGGCCAGGGTTTTCGGCTCTCAGGGCATGGCGGTGAGACGTAGAGAGGGAGGGAGCAAGGCTCTGCTCTCACATCATGGAGGCTGGAAGCAAGAGAGAGCAAGCAAGCAAGCAAGGGGATTCAGACACAAGCACAATCCCTAAGGTCACACCATCAGGGCCCACCTTCTCCAGCCACACCCCACCAGCCTAGGTAACCACCCAAATAAATCTGTTATAATGGATTTATCTACTGATGAGATTACAACCTTCATGACTTAACTGTATCAACCCTGAGCTCTTCAGAGGATATTCTATATCTGACCATAACATTAAGTAATTTGTTATATGCCACACAACTGTCTTCTGTCTTGTGACATCAAATTTCATCCTTTAGCAGGTATACCCTGTTAGTCTCAAATTATTTCCACCTTAGCTAACCCTTATTCAATACTCCTCTGCACCAGTTATTCTTCTAGATGGTTTATATATAGTAGCAGTAACAGCTAGTGTTTTCCTACCAGATATGCACTTCGTCTTCAAAGAAACCCTGTGCAATAGGTACCATTATTGCCTCACTATTTAAAAATGAGTAATCCACGAGGCAAATTAAATACTTATTAGAGATTAGATAACAGCAGGAGACTGCTGGGAGTGTCAGAGTCTTCCCGTATCACAAAGCTGGTGTCTGATCAGTGAAAATGCTGTGGAAACTCACAATTGCCAGAGGCCACCCGTCAGCCACCATTACTACAGGATGATCAATTCCTTTGCCTCCTGCATATCAAATTTTGCAGGATTGCATTCCATTGGCAGAATCTAAATGGTATTCACGATCCCAGTAGCAAAGAAAGTCTGGGAAATAGTCATTAAATTTTCCAGCCTATGCTATGCAGAGTGGGGAGAAAAACATAGCAGGCAAAAGTATATACTGAGAATCAATATCTAGACAGCTATCTAGCATAGCTGTGACGATGCTATGAGACTACTGGCATTCCTTCTGAGTAAGACCCTCCCGGTTAATTTAACCATTGCTGTTGTCACTCAGATGTAAGTGGTATCACCTGACTGCTGGAGGTAGATGAACAACCAAGTTTGATGTGTCTATGTGTGTGGTACTGGGGATTGAACCCAAGGGCAGTCTACTTCTGTGCTACACCCCTAGCCCTATTTATTTTTTTATTTTTGAAACAGAGTCTCACTATGTTGCTGATGCTGGCCTTAAACCTTCAGTCCTTCTGTCTCAGCCTACCAAGTACTGGGATTACAGGTATGTGTCAACATACCCAGCTTCAGTTTGATGTCTTAAAAAGAATTACATGTTAATGAGTAGTAGAAAAAGAACCGAGAAAAAAATCTATATGTTCTATGGTTTTTTAGAAGAAGTGTGTGCTATGGAAAATTAATCAGGCAAACAAATGCACAGAGAGCTATATCCAGATGTGTTCCTATTTGTAGTCACTCCATGGATGTGCAGCCTTATAAATGCTTCCTTCTACTCTCTAAGTGAGAATTGAATAGAACCCTCACCGTCCCCCTTTCTTGTTCAAATGCTATTTTACTGGCATTATCATCAAGAATACATTGGCATTATTTCTTATCCATAACCATCATTTGCTAAGTGTTCTGTAACTCGACTATTTAAATACTGGACAGACTGCCCTCCCTTCCTCATCTGACCAATCATTCCTTTCACCCGTAGCTCTCAGTTTCACAGTCTGGTAAGAATCCTAGCATGACAATTTTCCATCACTGTATTTTCTCCATCACCAGCAAAGGATTGGGGCAGAGTTTGCGCTGAAGAAATGGTGTCTCAGATGGGCCTTTTCTCAAAAAAGTGTCAAGACTCCTTTTATGGGAATAAATATAAATGTAAACATACTAATTTATTTGCCAAAAAGAGTATTAACTTACCACTTACTAGCTAATAATCACTCTGTTTGTCAGTGCATTCTGTCTTTTCCAATGATTCCCCTGTTTTTATGAAGAGACCTGCCTAGAATGTCTCATGGGTTTTTCTCCTCTAAGTGGGCCTTGATGAGGTTTCCTGGAAGATTGATTGGAACACAAGGATTTTAGTTCATGGCATCCTGTTAATCGGCTCAGATTTGTTAAAGTCATTAGTGTTATAAATTTTCTTGTGCTCACAATTTCCCTTACCCAGAGTTAATTCTGTGACTGTGTATCAGTGCAGGCAGAACATCTTCCACCAACCCAGTGTTTCTAATGGAGCCTACTAAGGTTAATAACAATGGGGATCCCCAAAGGGAACAACGCTCTTGGTTCAGATGTCTTGTGGGTCTTGAACCTGCTAGAATTCTCTCCTGGGAGTTGCATCACTAATCTGTCAACCACTGGAGTCTGCATCCCATTAATTCTCCTTCACTAAAGCCATGAGCTGTGTTGCCCTTTCTTCATCCAGTCATCCCTTCTTTCTTGTCTTCTAATTCAGGAAAGGGACATGGAAACATTTAGAAAAGCTGGAGCTTGGCAAATTGTGAGATTGATTTTTCTATGTTCACCCCAGTGTTCAGATTGAGATAAGGCATTCACTCAGCTCTGAGTTGCCTTCTATAGAATAACGTCGATACCAGTTCCTTGGAAAGAAATGAGTTTAGGATGAGTCAGGGTTTTTTTTTTTTTTTTTTTTTTTTTTTGCGGTACCTGGGATTGAACCCAGGGGCATTTTACCTCCGAGCTACACCCCCAACCCTATTTTTTATACTTTATTTTGAAACCGGTTTCACGAAGTTGGGGAGGGCCAGCTGAGGCTGGCTGCGAACCCAGATCCTCCGGTCTCAGTCTCCCAAGTACTGGGATTACAAGTGTGCGCCACCACGCCCGGCGTATGAGTCAGGGTTTTACCATGCGAAGGCTGTGCTGAGTGTTTCAGGACTAATGGCATTCCTTGAGGTCGTGGATAAGTTGGGCAGAGTCTGTGTTGTGACTCCACAGGAGTCCTGGAGTCCTGGAGACCACTCAGTCTGCAGACCCTGATATTTGCCTGATTTCCCAGGCTCATCTCTCATTGCACCATCTTCCTGTGATGCTCAATGCTTTATCGATTCTGAATCACTGTGAATTCTAAAATACACAGAATACTTCATACTTTCTGAATTATGCCTGCTCCTCTCCTATTTACCTGTTAAACTATTCACCATCTAGGCCTTTACTAATTGCCTCCTTCTTGGGTGCTATATACCCAGTGTAGCCCCTGTTTCTAGTACAGCAACTATAATAATTTTTGTCATTGCTGTGTGTAGAACTGTCTCTGTGTATACAACCATAAGCTCCTGAAAGGTCAGATGCTTTATGTATCTTAAGTCCTTTCTTCCATTTTCTTTCTACCCATGGTGACTCCACTCAGAAAGAAGTACATCCCTAAATACTCTAGGATGTGTGTATTTCAGTATAGTATTTATTTCAATCCAAAGAGAAACTGATGTCAGTTTTGTCCATAGATGTGGCTCTCCTCAGTTATGATATGTTCAAGAAATAAGAATGCGTGGCGAGACTTGAATTTCATAAAAATCACAGGAAGTAGCACCAGTGATTGGAAGGTACAAAAGCAGATTTGAGCTCAATGTAAGTAATAACTTTGTGGGCATAAAAACCATTCATTATTGGAATGTGCCATCTTGTCTAATAGTCCCAAAGACTGGAAGTATTTGTACCAAGACTCACAGGGATGCTATCATATATATTCTTAAGTTGGTGTGGAATAGGTGCTTGTTGAGATCCTTTCCAATCTTAAGATTCTATTTTTTATTCTTATATTTCAGTTTAAATATCATTAGCTTCTTATGTAGTACAATACAATAGCATGGGAAAACAACTATATTCAAACCAAGAAGCAACTTGTTATTGCATAGAAATGTGGTTCCCACAAAAGCAAAATATAATTACAATTATGATTTTATATGCATTAATTTATCTCAACCATCATTTGAATTTTTTATCAAAGTCAATAAAAATTATCTTTGGTCTCACTCCCCAGTGAATCTCTGATTGTCCTTGTTTGTCCACGTTTCCCTTCACTTCTGTCTTTATATTATAATATTTCTATGACTTTCAAATATATCTTTCAATTTAAGCCAAGAAATACTTGCATGATGGACTAGATGCAATAGGAGATATGCAGAAGCTCTAATAATGGTTATGGTACTTAACATTGATCAAACACTTACTGGCATTTTTCATTTATGAAACTCATTTGTTTCTCACAACTATGCTATGTAGTAGGTACTGTTTCCCCATTTTATAGATGATAATACTGAAGCACAGAGAGACTAGTTAATTTCTCCAAGATCATATAGCCACTGGTGGAAGAACACAAACAATCTGACCTAAAATCTGAACTTGTGACCATTAAGCATTACTGCATCTTGATAAATTAATTTAGCAAGATGCTAATTCTTTCCATCAAAGATGATTCTGCCTAGTGGGATTACATGCATTTATTGTTCACTGAATAAGGAAGTCCTTGCTTTTACTTATTCTAAAAAAAATTTTCTTTCAAGCTTTTCTGCATTGATATCACTTTATAGTACCCTGGCATTGTCCAACCAAATCCATGTGTATGTCATCCATACTATTAACAATGCTCTAAACTTGCTGTCTAAGTACACATCTTTATTTGAGCTCATAGGGTTGTTATTCCATTTCGAGGATTGTTAATTATCCTTCCCTCAGACTTCTCCATTTATATTTTGCTTTTGTGGGAACCGCATTTCTATGCAATAACAAGTTGCTTCTTGGTTTGAATATAGTTGTTTTCCCATGCTATTGTATTGTACTACATGCAGAATGTAGTCTACGAGGAAATAGAAGAAATACACATCTAAGGAAAGGTACCATGTGAGAAGTACAAAGTGAAAAGTTATATTGGACAAATGAATTGAAGTAACCAGGTACAGATGTGAAATTCACCAATATACCTTTCTAAGATATGCCTTTCTTTGTTGATATTTGCCTCCTTTAGGATTAAACCCAAAGGTACTTTCCCACTGAGCTACATCCCCAGGCTCCTTCGAACTTGTGATCTTCCTGTCTCAGCCTCTGTAGTAGTTGGAATTGCAGGCATGTAGCGCCATGCCTGGCTGGTATTTGTTTTAGAATTGGTCATCATGTTGGTAATCTCACAATTGGTAGATAATAAGTTACAGTAATTCTTTCCAATGTTGACTGAACAGAGGCACACTTGAGCCTCTGCAAAATGTAATTTAGAGGAGAGACTTCAAATTCTAACATGTATCGATCGGATTCACTTGAAGGATTTGGTTAAAACACCCCTTGATGACCACAACCCCAGGGTTTTGGATTCAGTAGAACTGAGGTCAGTGTCAAGAATTTGTTGCAACAAATTCCCAAGTAATGTTGATGCTACTGGTCCTGAGACCATCCTCTGAGAGATATAGATTTAGAGGTTGGTCCGGGTCCTGGGAATTGGTGTATTTAGAAAGCTTCACAGGTGATTCTAATGCACATCTGGGAGTTACACATATTCATAACATCACTCCAACTCTTTCTTTTTTATTTTTTGCGGTACTGGGGATGGAACCCAGGGGCGTTCTACCTCCGCGCTACACCCCTGGCCCTATTTTTTTATGCTTTATTTTGAAACTGGGTCTCACGAAGTTGCGGAGGGTCTCACTAGGTAGAGAGAGAGAGAGAGAGAGAGAAAGAGAGAGAGAGAGAGAGAGAAAGAGAGCTGAGGCTGGCCGCGAACCCGGATCCTCCGGTCCCGCCTCCCAAAGTACTGGGATTACAAGCGTGCGCCACCACCCCCAGCCACACCAACTCTTTCAAAGTTGATCCCATCCAATCCTCTACTGACTTTATCAGTTTGGTCCAGAAGACTGTGTGTTTACTATTTGTAAAATGACTGCATCTAATTGCTTTAAAAGATCATGTGGGAGTAGAACTCTGTTTACCTCAATAAGGACCAAGTGAGGAATTAGTTGAGGATTTAATAGCTTCTTTTCCAAGTATGCTTTCCAGTTACCAAACATTGTCTAGTGCATGGTAGATGCTCAAGTAATGTTTGTTGAGTGACTATTTCTTACAGCACAAAATATTCTACCAGGCTCAGTTGACTGACCACTTATCTCTAACCAGGTTGGAATAAGAGTGACTTATTCCTAATGAAAATTATTAATTTTATTGATCCAAAAGAGCCATGTAAAATTGTTTTCCTCTTCTTGCTTGCTATTTTCATTTTTTCCAATTTGGGCTCAGCCAGCAGTGCCATAGTTGAACAGACTACATGGATTTTAATAAGGACTCATATTTCTGGGAAGGATAATAAGCAAGTCTGGAGGGCAGAGTCACATTCTCAAAGCCTTTCTGACAGGAGGCAAAGATTAAAATGCGTAAGCAGGCTGAGAGGGCTGGGAGGAAGCTGCAATTTCTCACTGTGGATTTCCTCAGAGTGCCATTAGCTTACCAGGTAGAACATAGGGTAGATTGCATTTACATGAGGGAAGCAAGGTGGAGGCTGGTGATCTTGAATTTTTTTGGGGGGGAGGGCATCTTTTCAATTATTTGTTGGAACAATAGAACTTTGATCCAAAACATATTTCTTAGTATTGTGTAGATTTACGAGGCACAGGATATTTCCTGCTTTTCCTTAATAATTGTCATGGAATACCCTTAAATTTAGCATATAAGTAAATCCCAAGATAATAGCAGAGGAGGTCTCCAATGCTTAACAGTTGTGTATTCTTTGTGGTATAAGCAAGGCTTTTGGTATTCCATAGGAACCCTTATTATTGACGGAGTCTCAACACACTGGGCAGTTTGCAACACAGTCATACTCGTATTTGATCTTCATTAGAAATTCATGAAATAATCATTGGGATATTAACCCCATTATATAGGTGAGGAAACTAAGTCTGAAAGTTTAAATGGCTGTATTCACAGCCAGTGAGGAGTGAGGGCCGTGGCAACATCTTGGGTTTCCCCCTTGCTAAATGCCCATGTTATGACACAGTACATACCACCCAGGAGCTCATTTATCACCGATTGTTTGGCAAGAAAAATATGAGGCAGGGGCAAGGCCAGGGACATGGTCATGGTCAAAAAGGAAGGCATCATGAGAGCCGATTCAGGAACCATAGCTCCTGAATCTAAGCAGAAATCCACCGGGCCCTGCCATACCAAGGGATTTCTTAGTTTTCCCCCCTCCTCCTTTGGTCTGTGGAGTGTTTGTGAACAGCAGCTGCATTGCAAGTAGCCAGAGCTTCCTCCAGATGAGCTAATGTGCTGGCAGAGTGGAGACAAGCAGGGCTCACTTCACAGGCCCAAGAGGACATCTGCATTTTCCTCTCAGCCCCAATTATTCAAATCTGCTCATGCTGGAGGGATGACAGGTCTCTCATGCAGAGCCCAGCCTCTAATCTGGGCTCTCCATGCTCCCGGATCTGTCCCCTCCTGTTGCTTAAGCAAAGGCCAGGCTGACCCCCTTGGACTTGGAGCACGTCATTCCTGCATTCCCCAGGCACTCTCTGGCTGCTGTGTCAGCAACTGGATGCTGGCCCAGGCCCTGCAGGACTCTGGAGTTTGGAGCTGC
The DNA here is from genome assembly GCA_004027185.1 of Glis glis. Lineage (NCBI taxonomy): Eukaryota > Metazoa > Chordata > Mammalia > Rodentia > Gliridae > Glis > Glis glis. Next base: position 18,949 of record PVJS01029543.1, read on the forward strand.
TGGCCTGGAGGCAAGAGGACTGCCAGATGTGTCTGCTACCAAATGGCAGGAGCTACTGTGCAATTAGAGTGGCACAGAAAGGAGTCGGGAAATTACGTCTCTGCTGGGCTTGGAGACCAAGGTAGCTGAGGCAGCAAACAAACTCCTCTTTGTGTGTGAGGTGCCACTAAGCGTGCATCCATTTAGAGATGCCCTCCTCTTCTAAGGAGGCCTTTTTGAGCTGTCTAAAGGGTAAGGGGGTTAAAAGCATGTTGTCTAATACTTGATTCCTAAAGTGTGGCCTGTGAGCCAGCATTACCTAGTACGGGTTAGAAATGTGGAATCCTAGGGCCCAGGATGGATCTACAGAATCAAAGTCTGCATTTTAACTAGATTGCTAAAGGGTTTGTTTGTGTATTTGAGATGCCCCACCCTAAACACGTACTAATGAGCCTATGGAGGATCCTAGAGTCTTGGGAGACACTTGGGGGCTGGGACACTTCGTATGCACATTTGTAGCAGCATAAGCTGGGCCTGTCCTATGGGGATCTGCCCTACCTGGAGGTGGGGTGGCATAAACCCTCCCGTATTTTTGGGCCCAGACTCACACTTCCAAAGGGCTGTCTGAGGTGGCACATGTCCAGGCAAGGAATCAGCAGTCACAGGAGCCCTACAGGGCTTTTTCCTGGCAGCGCCTGAGCCATGTGACCCTCCATGGAGCAGCTACTTACTATATATTGCACCTTATAGTCAAAAAACCCAACAGCTGCCCTGTGTGGGGAACCCACACAACTAATAGAGGAGCAACATACTGAAAATGATGTTGTGGCTATTAACATTTTTATGGGTGGACTGCTTTGCAAAACGGAGGGAAAGTATTACTCTTCTAGGATTAATATATTTAACAAAAAGTCTGCCAGGAGAGGAGGCTTTTGCTGATAAATATAATTCCACTGTTGATTTATCTAGTAATAGAGACTTGAAATTACAGGAATCAATGTGTATGTGAAAGCCATTGTCATTTGGTTAATTATGTTTTGCCAGCAGGATAGGAAAGCACTTTATGCTTGGTGTAGCCAAATGTTCTTCAGACAGAGCCCTGTATCAATGACAAGCACCTAAATGTAGATGAAGACAAGACAAAGATGCAATGATGCCAGATTCCTAGACTCTTGGTACCTCCAGAGACTTGACTTCCTGGGCCCCTTGTATGGGGCTGTAGCATTTAGCATGGGTAGGTCTGCTTCCTTTATAGCAGTGTTTTTTAACTGGGGTAATTTTGCTCCCCCACCGTGGGACATTTATAAATGCATAGAGACATTTTAGTTGTTGTAACTGGGGGAGAGCATGGGGACAGAGGGTAGGGGCCAAAGATGATGCTGATGCTAAATAACCTGCAGTGCACAAGATAGCCTCACCCCTGCCAAATAATTATCTTGCTCAAAGTACCAATAGTCCTGAGGTTAAGAAACTCTGTAGCTTTCTTATTTATGCTTTTGACTCAAGAAATGGGAACAAATCCAGATTCTGTTTGTCAACAAATAAATAAATTAGGGATAAGAATCACATCTGGTTATTAAGATTATCTGTCAGGATATCTACCCAGGATGGGGACAAAATAGACTTACAGTAGGAGAGACTTGAATGGCTCCCAGTCCCTGCCACCTGCCTGGAGAGGTCTAGTGCTGTCACTGGTCGCCGTCCTGTCATCAGAGTTGTCTCCAGCCTTCCTGTCCTTACATTTTGATGAACCAGCCATGGGTTAAGGGCCTAACCTGCCCTAGATATAGTCGCAGCTCTGCTATTTGACCTTGAAAGTGCTAGACAGAATAATGGAACCCAGAGGTGTTCATGTTATAATCCCTGGAACCTGCGAATATGTTGCCTGCTATGGTAAAGGGGACTTGCAGATGGGAAGAAGACAAAGATCTTGAGAAAGGAAGACCATCATGGATTAGCCGTGTGGGTTCTCATAAGGGAAAGATGGAGACAGGAGGGTCAGAGTCAGAGATTAAAGAGGCTCTGCTATTTTTAAAGATGGAGCGGAGATGTAGGAAGGAGCTTTGCTTGAGCTAAGGACCATGGGAAGCTTCTAGAAACTGAACAAGGCAGGGAAACAGACTCTTACCTAGAGCCTCCAGAAGGAACACAGCCACATGCTACCTTGTTGTCAGCCCAGTAGACCCATTTCTTTTTTCTGACCTTCATAACTGTGAGATAAAGGTTTGTGTTTTTTTAAACCATTAAGTTTCTGGTAATTTGTTATAGCAAGAGTAAGAAACTAATATATTGAGAAAATAATTTTCCTTCTTGAATATCCCACTATAAAAAATGGGTTGATCCACTATAAAATGGGCCCCCATCATTCATTCATTCAACAGTTATTTGTTGAGGCCTACGATGGATCCACTATTCTAGGCCCTTGGGGTAGAGTAGTAAACACAGACTAAGCTCTGCTTCTAATCTAATGACAGGAGATTGATAATAAACTATCATAAATACATAGATGTATGTAATAAATAAGTGATAAATGTGATAAAGGAAAGTGAAATAGGATAAGAAAAGTGGAGACTGTGGCTATTTCTTAGGAGGCATTCAGAGAAGGATTCTGTGATGAGGTGCCATTTAGTAAACACCCAAAGGACACGAGAAAGACAGACATGTGCATATCTGAAGGAAACATGTTCTCAACAGAGGAAAAACCAAGAACGCATGCCCTGAGCCAGAGAGAGCCTGCTATGGACAATGATAATAATCACCTCACAAGACTGGTAAGAATTGTGGGCAACATATGTGAACCCCTTTGGTAAACCTCAAAGCATCGTGCAACTCTTGGTTATTATCATTGCTGTGGTCCCTAAGAGCACACCTGTGGGCCTGCCAAGTGACCTGTACTTTGATCTTTATTTTTTTGTCTACACTAAAGTGGAGAGGAAATAGTTATTGGCCAAGGCCCTGGAAATTGTGCACAGAAACAGGAGTATTTTCCCAGCATAAAATTGGTGGTGATTCTATGTGTGCCCTTCACACTGCCAGCCTTCAGGGGATAGTGGTGGGAGATCATTCCCCCCATGGTCTTTATACCTCTACAGTCCAGGAGGGTGCTCTCCGCAAGTCAAATGGGGCTCAGAGCAGTCAGCTGTTATCTCACAGGACATACAACCACTCTAGGAGAGAAATCATCATGGAATTCAAAGACCTCAGCCCAACTGGCCAGAACCCACAGAGAAACATTTAGGACAGCCTCTGGATCCAGAGCCTTGCCAGCAACCAAGCCCCCAGAAGGAATCAAGCTCTACCAAAGGATGAAATTGAAATATTTAAAATAAAATCCACACACTATGTTTTCCAAGGCTTGTGGCGAAATGGTCTAGTTTTTAAATAAAAGGGTGAGAGAATTCAAATGCTGAAATATTGCGTGTGGCTTTTGTGTTTGGGAGTAGGACTTTCTTTGGAAGCAAGGGGGGGGATTAGAGGAAGCCTAGAGTCTGAGGCTTCTCTCAAGTTCAAGAGCTGGCCTATCTGCCCACCCACAGACACCTCTGTTTTAAGGAACTGTGTGAGTGCATTCTGTACCTCTAATCTTGGAATGACCAAGGCAAGGTCACAGAAGATGTGTGTGTATTTCATCCTTCTTTATGCTAAAAAATCCATTTGTAAGTGACAGGCATTTTTCTTCACTAATTTGATTATCAGGTTAGACTTTTTTCCCCCCTCTAAATGAGTTTCTCTAGGCTGTCTTTTTTTCTACTTTTTGATAAGACAAATGAAACATCTTTTGAATTTTCTGAGTGGGGAAGCTTTCTTTTTACACCCTGAGTAACAAAAGTAAAATGGACATCTTTAGCCATTCCCGTCTTTCGGAGAAAGGACACTTTCTTATGTAACCTGTGCTTTTATGTCAGTTGTCTCTGCAGTCTGGAGGAGCTATAACAGGGAAGTACAGGGAGGCTAAGCAAGATGAGAAACTCCAAATCTGGAGAAATGAAAATAAAAAGAGGGTCAGATCAGCGTGTTCTGTGAGTTCTGTGGGAGCTGAATCTGTATCCTAGAAAGCTTAGGAAAATAGTCCAGACCAGAAATAAACCAGGCGCACAGCCAGGAAGAACAGCTAGAAAAACTCTTTGCAACTGTGGCCTGTCAAATGTGGGTGTGCAAGCAGCAGGCCCTGTCCTCAAGGTCAGTACAAACTCCTATGACACTTCTGCTTCCTTCTCCTCAACATCTAAAGCAAAACCCTACAGAACAGAAAGAGGAAGTGCCAAGTGAGTCCTTCTAGCTTTGAAGGCCTTTGCGTTTTTGCCTTTTATTTTCTTAAAGCCTTCAAGGCGTGTTAATGCCAGGGAGCAGTAGGATTCCCTGGCATCGCATGATACATGTGCTGGTGATGCGTAATTGTAAAACAAATCTTTACAGAGGATTTGAGGCAGCTATGAGAACTGTGTCCCATGGTGCATCCATTCATCTATCATCAAAGGGTGTGGCAGTCCCTGGATGTCTATCACTGAGCTAAGGATTGGACAAGTGACCACCTTGGGACAAGACGCTATCCTGGGTCTCTTGAAACTCATAGTATAAATGGTAGGGGAGATGGATATGCAAATAAAAAAATACGCAATCAATTACAACTTGTCGAAAGTATTATGAAAGAAACAAACATAATATTATGCTAGAGAGGAAACTAACTCTAGTTAGAGTAGCCAGGGAAGACCTTCCTGAAATTTAATCTGAGACCCCATCAGTGAGATGGAGCTAGGTGTATCATAGGTCAGAAATGGAGACATTTGTCACTCTGGCTCTTCTGGGAAGATGTGAAGGCATGTGTTTACAAAGGGAGATTTTGATTTGCAGAGTCCTGTGGTCTAAAGGGGAGACTCACCCGTATGTTTCTGAATAGGACTTTCCTGGTTCCTCTGTCTCCCTGCCTATATTTTTATATTCTTTTTCCCTGCATTATTTTTTCTCCCTAGCTGTTACCAATATCTGACATACCTTGACTTTTATCTGGTTGATTGCTCCCTGTGTTAGTCCATTTACATTACTATCACAAAATGCCTGAGGCTGGGTAGGTGCGCCAGAGGTTTATTTGGCTCACTCTTTTGTTGGCTGGGGGTGCAGACAGCACAGTGCTAGCATCCTGGCACTACATGGCAGAGAAGCAGAAAGGGAGCATGCTATGTGCAGAGGGGCCAGCACACCATGAGACCAGCACCGATCACTTCTGTGGGCAGTGCCCCCAGGACCCAAACACCTTCCACTAGGCACGACTTCTTAAAGGTTTCACCACCTCAACACTGCCACACTAAGGATCAAACATCCAGCATATGGATGTACCCTGGGGGCACACTCCAACCATGTCCAAACCACTGCACTCCACCATCAGCAAGTGAGCCCTCTAAGGAGCTGGCTTTGTCTGTTTTGTCCCTGAAGACTGTGTCTTCAGTGCCCGGAATAGTAACTGGAGCATAGTAGGTGCTCAGTGAACACCATTTGTACTACACTAAGATATTTCTCTTACTCCTGGAGAGGAGGGTGGTATAGAAGAACGATTAAGAATTTTGAAAAATGCTGGGCGTGGTGGCACACGCTTGTAATCCCAGTACTTGGGAGACGGAGACAGGAGGATCTGGGTTCCCGGCCAGCCTCAGCTACTTAGTGAGGCCCTCCGCAACTTAGTGAGACCCGGTTTCAAAATAAAGAATAAGCCGGGCGTGGTGGCGCACGCTTGTAATCCCAGTACTTTGGGAGGCGGAGACCGGAGGATCCGTGTTTG
>PVJS01029544.1:0-11723 GCA_004027185.1 Glis glis
CCCCGGTACCGCAAAAAAAAAAAAAAAAAGTCTGAAGGTGAGGACACACTTTACAGAACAAAGTATGTATAATTAGCTAGTTAAATAGCAGCTCCAGAGAATCTTCACACAGACTTCATCTTGGAAGTTGAAAAGTTTGGTAAAGTCGAAATCTCTTATTTTCTGGTGTTGGGGATTGAACTGAAAATCTCAAATATTGATTGTAAGATTTTTGTGGCTTTGTGTTCATGAGAATTTCAGTGGTCCTATCATGTCTGGGACTTTGTGCAGCGCAAAGCAAGTACAGATTGTGTTAGAGAAGCTCCATAGTAATCAGGAGTGCTGTATGCAAACTGAATAGTGAGGCATGGCAGATGGGCACATATCTTTTCTGCTGAAGCTCAAGTTCCACTGTCCTGTTTGACTTCACTTGTAAAACACAAGTTCAAAGATAAAATTATAAAAAATTTCAGGATGTCAGCAGCAGAGCTTTTGAATCAAGTGTAGGGCCCATACCTGTGAGGCCACACTGATGTTAAATTTTTATCTTATCACCAAACACAAAAAACCTAACTTTTGAATCAAGTCTAAATTTTAAAAAAACAACTATATAGTACTTGTGAACTTTCTGCTATACATTTTATTTAAAACATATTTCACATACCTTTTTCCTGCTACTGTGGTCTGTTCATTATTCTTGCTTATACCTTTTCCTTATAGTACTTGTAACTAAATTATGCAGTTGTTTTTGTAGTTTGCTTGTTCTCCACTAGACTAAAACTTCTTTGTAGGCATCTCAGTATATTCAGTGTGTCCACTCACTTCAGCCCCTTGTTTAGTATTAGTTAACATTCTTGGCATATAGTAAACACCCAAAAAATTACTAAATGAATGAGTGGACTTCAAAAAAATGCCTCATAGAGCCTTATTAAATGGTCTGGTAGAAATTTTTCAAGGACTGCGCATTATATTTTTCACTATTTTTTTGTGCTTTTGACCTACAACTTATGCAACCAAATTACATAAGTTTTCATGTAACACCTACATTGTCAAAATTCAATCAGTTTATGTAGAGGAGTTGCCAAAAATAATTTCATGCAGTATCAAATTATATCTCTCATAGGACTCTACCTCTTTGCCTCCTCCCAAGGGGTTTGTTTTGAGCAGATTTCCTAATAGGTTAGCTTAATTTTGCAAATAAGAACTGGATATAAATATTGTCGAAGTAAACTATGAAAGGTATAATTAAGAAGCATTGTTTAAAAAACAACTATAGACACATATCTTTCAAAAAGTATTTTGTTTCCCTGTTTAAAATCCTCAGATTACAAATATAGTCCTTTGTTTAGTATTTTCATAGACTTCTTAAAAAATAATATACCTACTGCTTGTTAAATAATTTCTGAGCCTTTTCTGCTGCTGGGCATTCATTTATGGGCTTTTAAATGTCAGTTTTCAACCATGAATATTCTTTCTGTTAATATATGCCTTTAAATTTCCAATTCAAAATTTATCTCTTTCTAACAAACAATTTTGTATTGACTTATCAAATATGTACATAGATTATAAAAAGCCACTGGTAGAAAAGATTTTTTTGGGTAAGCATATGCTTTATCTTCCAAATCAGGGCACTTTTAAGAGACAATGTAAGCACTGTTAATAATTATTCTGGACAATGAACATAAATCAGGACTTTATAGGGCATAAACTGGGACTCTTTTAGGCAAATGGCAAGTATGGTCATCCTATTTACAAGGAAAACAGAAGTGCATTCCCTGATCTTTACCTCATCTCTGGTCCCACTTTCCAAAGTTTAGTTTCTTTTCTTTTTTTTTTTTGGTACTGGGAATTGAGCCCAGGGGCATTCTACCTCCAAACTACACCCCCAGCCTCCTTTTTAATTTTTGTTTTGAAACAGTCTTGCTAAATTGCTGAGACTGTCCTCAAACCTACAATCCTTGTGTCTCAGCCTTCCAAGTACTGGGATTACACGCGTATGCCACCACATTTGGCTTCCAAAATTTCTTTTCAACTGCATAGCTGTTTTCTTCTTTTATTTTGGTACTGGACATTGAACTCAGGAGCATTCTACTTCTTAGCCACACCCTCAGCCCTATTTTGTTTTTTATTTTGAAACTGGATTTTGGTAAATTGTTGAGAGCCTTGCTAATGTACTTTCATGTTCCTGAATGATGTGCTTATTCTGTTATTTTATTATTTTTAAGACATCTTTTGTTACTCACCCTTGTCCTTTTTCTTCCTGCCTCCATTCCACATGTTTGTAACAAAACTGATTCAATAGTCTTTGTTCACATTATTATGACTATGTAAATATTAAAGAGTTCAATCAAATACAACCATACCTCCTTTCTTGAACAATGGTTCTATTTTCCAAAGTAAAAAAAATGATTTTTAAAACTGGCTTTTGTACTTAGTATGGCTTTTGTAATTGTACCATCCATCATCTCTGCCACATCCCAATGAAACAGTTTCCACGTGATTTTTTTTTTTTTCTTAGAACGTTTTCTTCCTTTACCTTAGGTCTTGCTCCAGTCTGGATCACTTGGTCCTTATTCTTGCCATTCTACTGATTTTTCCCTTTGTTACTGCTTCTTGGGTTCTTTATCTGGTTGTTTCATGCTTTACACTCATATTTTCTTAGGACATACTTACTCTTCATTTGGGTTCCTATGATTGTGGGGTTTCCCCCCCCTTGTTTGATGCTGGGGATTGAACCCAGCTCTTCACCCTTAATGTGCTCTACTACCGAGCTATATCAACACTTCTCAGTGCTACAGGCATTATCTTTGGTTTAATATTGTTGTTAGCCATTCTGATAATTTTTCTTTTGTATGTGATCCATTTTCCACTATGATAACTTCTAGAATCTTCCCTGTATTTCTGCTTTTCTGAAGTTTCAAGATGATATATTAAGCCAGGTGTGGTAGCGCATGCTTGTAATCCCAGAATTTGGGAGGGTGAGACAGGAGGATCGCAGGTTCGTGTCAGCCTCAGCTACTTCGTGAGGCCCTCCACAACTGAGACCCTGTTTCAAAGTAAAGAATAAAATATAGGGCTGGAGATGTAGCTCAGAGGTAGAATGCCCCTCCTGGGTTCAATCCCCAGTACAACAACAACAAAAAAAGATGATATATTGTATCTCATTTTTAAAAGTATACCACAGTTTGATTTTCTAACAAGCTTTTTATTATACTTTTATTGTATTCTCAAATATCCTGTTCTTAGTTTGTTTTTGATCCCTTTGAGGATAGTAATTAACCCTTTTCCCCAAAATTTCTTTTCTCTACGTTATCTCTTGAGTTCCTTTTTGTTGCTCTTGTTTGTTTACTTCAGTCTTTCTTTATATGGAGTCTTTTCTTGGATATACCTAGTGATCCTTGATGTGTGTCTATTAGAAGCACTAAAAAAGCTGATTAGAAGATGGCTGTGGGGTAGGATGGTCAAGTAGCAAGCTTTTAATTGGGAGCATTCCAAATGTCATTATCAATAAATCTTAACCACTGCTGTTTAATGATTCAAGAGTAGAGTCTCTTAATCTCCTGACAACATTATACAAATAGTATCAAGAGAGACTTTGGGTCTTGAAATTGAGTATAAAAATTTTCTTTTGTGCTGGGTGTAGTGGTGCATGCCTGTAATCCTAGTACTTGGGAGGCTGAGACAGGAGGAGCACAGGGTTGAGGCCAGCCTCAGCAACTTAAGACCCTGTTTCAAAATAAAATAGGGCTGGCACTGTAGTTCAAAGGTAGAATGTCCCTGAGTTCAATCCCCAGTAAAAAAAAACGACACATACACACACACACACACACACTTTCTTTTGTTCCTTAACACTGAGCCCCAGCTGAACCCCTACAGTGATTGTACATCTGGTGGGGCAGAATAACTGTGAGATCTTTCTTTTCCAGTGAATACATACTCTGTCTTTGAAGAGGCATGGCGCTGGGCAGGAATATGGGATTTTATTGCTCCAAAATCAGGTTTTTGTCTTTTTTGTTTGTTTGGTACTGAGGATTGAACCCAGGGGCATTCTACCTCTGAGCTATACCCCCAGCTCTTTTTTATTTTGAAACACAGTCTTGCTGAGACTGTCCTCAAACCTGAAATTCTCCTGTCTCTGCCTTCCAAGTACTGGGATTACAGGTGTTCACCCCCATGCCCTGCCAAAATTGGGCTTTTAATTCAACAACTTGATTTTAAACCGCATACCCCGCTGGGCATGGTGGTGCACGCTTGTAATCCCAGTACTTGGGAGGCTGACAGGAGGATCACAGGTTCATGGCCAGCCTCAGCTACTTAGTGAGGCCCTCTGCAACTGAGACCCTGTTTCAAAATAAAGAATAAAAAATAGGGCTGTAGGTGTAGCTCAGAGGTAGAATGCCCCTGGGTACAATCCTCAGTACTGCAAAAAAAACTGCATACCCCATCCCTTTTTCCCCTCAGTTTGTTTTTTTTCCCCCCTGTGGTAAAATACACATAGCATGAAATTTACCACCTTAACTTAATGTTTAAGTGTACAGCTCATTGTTTATTAAATTCATAATGGATGTAACTGTCACCTCTGTTCGGCACTGTAACTTTGTCTTATACCCACATTCTGTATTCACTAAACAGTAGCTCTCTGCTCCCCCTCTCTGATAATAACTACTGTAAATATCTCATATATATAGAATCATGCAATATTTGTCTTTTTGTGACTGACTTATTTCACTTAGCAATGTTCTCAGGTTTGATCTGTTGTGGCATGTGTCAGAATTCCTTCCTTTTTATGGCTGAATAATAGTTCAGTGCCACATTTTCATTCATTTGTTGATAGACACTTGGGTTCAATATTGCTGGGAACATGGGTGTACAAATATCTCTCTAATGTCCTGTTTTCAGTTCTTTTGGGTATATGCCCAGAAGTAGAATTCTATTTTTAATCTTTTGAGAAACCCACAGCAGTTGTAGCTTTTTTTTTCTCTTGTGGTACTGGGGATTGACACCCCCCCCCGACACACACACGGTAGTGATGCCAGGCACTGTGGTGCATGCCTATAATCCCACTATTTGGGAAGCTGAGATAGGAGGATCACAGGCTTGTGACCAGCCTCAGCAATTTATTGAGAGGGAGACCTTCTTTCAAAAAATTAAAAACGGTGCTTGAGCCAGGTGCGGTGGCACACAACTATAATCCCAGTACTTGGGAGGCTGAGACAGGAGGATCATAGTTTCTAGTCCAGCCTCAGCAACTTAGTGAGACCCTGTTTCAAAAAAGGGGGTGGGGGCTGGGAGTGTAGCTCAGAGGCAGAATGTCCCTGGACTCAATCCCTAGTACCACCAAAAAAAAAAAAAATGCGCTGAGGGTGCAGCTTAGAGAATTACCTGGTTCAGTCCCCAGTACCCTAAAGAAAAGAGGTGGTGTGGTGGTAGTTTCACAATTTACCTTCTTGGATATAGTTAATTTACATGGTTAATTCTTGATTTGAGCTGATAAGTGAGATTAAGAATTAAAGGCTTGCATGTTTTCCCAAAGGCAGTTAATGGAAATTTGCATTTCACAGGAAACCTGAGGAATGGAGTCTAAACCTTCAAGGATTCCCAGACGAATTTCTGTTCAACCCTCCAGCTCTTTAAGTGCTAGAATGATGTCTGGAAGCAGAGGAAGTAGTTTAAGTGATACCTATCACTCAAGAGATTCTTCATTTAGATTGGATTCTGAATATCAGGTAACATCTTAATTTGGAATATATGTATATAGTCTATTTGGAAAGTCTTGGGGCCACATGTATAGACTTAATAAAAAAGTACTAGCTGGATCTGAGGCATCCTGTAATGAAAACATTATAATAGTACCATAATAAGTAGCTGAGATATTCAAACTTTTAAAAGATTGTAATGTTATATAAAATACTTTGCAAAGACTTGGAAAACTTTGTCAAAGGACCAATATCTGCATCCTTTTCCTCTAAATAGCACACTTTTTCATCTGACTTTTCTCTGCCTGTACACTAAGTAGTTCTGGAATAAGGATTGTTTGTTAAATGTTATTTTTGAGAATACGGTTTCTAAATATTTTTCTTTTAATTTTGAGTGATTGTTAACAGTATGGCCAAGGGTTTTTTTCTTCAGTGGTAGAGTGTGTGCTTAGCATTGTTTTAACTTCCAGCATCAAAACCCCCAAAATTTAACAACTTACCATTTTCTGAAGATAAATTGCTGACAGTCTTTTACATGAATTTTTTGGTTTTATTTTTATGGATAATGATACGTTTACACTGATTCATCTATCAACTCGGTTTCCTTAGGACCAAAGCTTGTTTTTTTTTTTTCAAAGCACTTATTAGTATTAAAACACAATAGCTGTATTTTAATGTTGTAAATCTCATAAGGCATAATTTGTAGGTTTAATATAATTTATCTTGCTCATCTTTCAAATTTGAGTTTAATGCATTTTTGGCTGAACAGCTAATTAAGTAACGTGATTTGCAAAAGTCTAATTTTGAGGCAACTGAATCTAAAAGCACCCATTAGTGAAATTTTCTGTTTGTTTCTATATCATGTGACATAATGTATGATGAAATCTCATTTAAGAAAATTCCTGCAGTCAGAGTACTTCATAAAGTGTTTGGAGAAAGAATGAAATAAAAAAATATTCCCTAAAATGCCCATATTTACTACCTAGTCTTTATTTGATCTCATTTTAAATGTGATATTGATACTGTATTTTTAGTTCCTTTTTTTTCTTTTGGTGCTAGAGATTGAACCCGGGGGCATTCTGCCACACCCACAGCCCTTTTTAGTTTTTATTTTGAAACAGGGTCTCACTAAGTTGCTGAGACTGGCCTCAAACCTGCAATCCTCCTGTCTCAGCCTAAGTATTGAAATTACAGGGTAGCACCGGTGCGCCTGGCAGTACTTTTTTATTCTGTTGGTAGACAGGTGTACACCTGCCAGAGATACAGATTCATATATTTTGCATACTAAAGAAATGCCTTTATTGATAATAAAGGGTACAGAATTGTTTTTTAATCTCTATATTGTCTTTATTAAATTTGCCTGCTCATCTTTGTCTAATTTTTTTTAATATAGTTTATTAGTGAGGAAAACAAATTCTGAGACCAGTATTGACGTCTGTTACTGGTTTTGTGAACCTGAGCAAATTACTGAATTTTTTTTTTTAGAGTTAGAATGAATAAGTATATTGAATGAGCATAGTGCTTGTTACATGATAAACACTGTAAATGTAAAATACTACTGTATTCATTTCACTTATTATGTTTTAATAATCATTATTTTAGGTGCTAAAGATTTGAATATATTTAGAAGATTTATTTAACCAGCCCCTACTTTTGTTAACTATGAGAAAGTTTAAATTTGTTAATTTTTAGGGTCTGATAGAATATTTCATGTATAGTACAGTGGTATTCATATTCTGTGTCTCTAAACTTTATTTTCAAAAGCTTAAGACCAAATACAAACTTCTGGAAAAAAAATTATTTACATTCACTTTTAAGATATGACTGCTTTCAAACTATTCCTAATAGTCCTCAATGTTGTAGATTCTTCCAAAATTTCTACTTTTCGTTGTGTTGAAGTAACACAAGGAAAATAATTTTTTAAATGACATTTTAATGACTGTGAAATGATCCCACCTAAAACCTGGTAGTAGTAACCTATTAATGTCAAATTCATCTTGTTCTAGATTTTTTTCTTTTTTCTCTTCTTTTTTTTTTTTTGTTTTTTTATTTTGTTGTTGGGGATGAAACCCAGGGCCTAGCATAGGCAAACCCTCTACCACTGACCTATACTGCCAGCCCTCTATTTGGGAATTTTAATGTATTTTAAGTACCAAAATAAAATTCAGAAATTACTTGTATACATCCAAAACCAAGCCAAATAAAAATTAAATTAAAAATTTTTTTAATAAGACTAATCAGTTTTGTAGATTTTCAAGGTTTCCTAAAACAGTCATTTCTTATGGCAGTACTGGGGATTGAACCCAGGGCCTCATGCTTGCTAGGCAAGCATTCTACCACTGAACTACATCTCTAGCTCATGTTTTATTTTATTTTGAGACAGGTCTCACTAAGTTGCCCAGGCTGACTTCGAGCTTGAGATCCACCTGCTTCAGTGTTCTGAGTAGTTGGGATTGATTATAGGCGTGTGCCACCATGTTGCTTACAATCTTTTTTTTTTTTAAAGCAAATAATAGCCGGGCATGGTGCTACATGACTGTAATCCCAGCTACGTGGGCGACTGAGACAGGATGATGGCAAGTTTGAGGCCAACCTGGGCAATGGTGGAGAAAAAAATGAAAAGGACTGGGGACATAGCTCAGTGCTTGTCTAGTATATGCAAGGCCAAGAGTTCAATCCTGAGTACAGCAAAAATATAAAAGTAAATTATGGGAATGGTTATTGTTATAAATTAGCTCTTCTTTCTTGCTTTGCTTTTGTAGTTTTGATTTAGAAACTCAGACATCTACGTTTTTTTCTTTTTGGATACTGAGGATTGCATGTAGAGGCTTTCAACCTCCGAGTTACACCCTAGCACTTTTTTTTGGTACTGGGGATTGAACTCGGAGGCATTCTACCTCCAAGCTACACCCCAAGCCTGATGTTATTTATTTGGAAATGGTCTCACTAGGTTCCTGAGAGCCTTGCTCAATTGCTGAGGTTGGCCTCGAAACTGCCATCCTCCTGTCTCAGCCTCCCAAGTACTGGGATTACAAGCATGTGCCACCATATTATTTATTTTGAAACAGGGTCTCATGAAGTTCCTGAGAGCCTTGCTAAGTTGCTGAGGCTGGTTTCAAACCCAAGCGGGTTTCCTGTCTCAGCCTCCCAAGTACTAGGATTATAGGCATGTTCCACCATGCCCAGTTCTATGTTCTTGAATAAAGTGTTTTAGTCTGCTTCCTCTTTTAAAATAGTAGTAATAGTGACTTCTTCACAAGTTACTGTTAATTAAAGAAGTAATACATGCCAGCCATGGTGGCACACAACTGTAATCCCAGTACTTGGGAGACTGAGATAGGAGGATTGCAGTTTCGAGGCCAGCCTCAGCAACTTAGTGAGACCTTGTTCCAAATAAAAAATAAAACAGAGCTGGGGGTATAGCTTGGAGGAGAAAGGGAGAAATAATGCATGTGAAACACTTGGAACAATAATTCCTGGAATATAGGAACAGTTCAGATGTTACCAAATATATTTTTGATGATTATTATGTTAATTCTAGTGCATATTTAGTTTTATTTAAGTCTTAAGATTATTCAGCAAAATATAATGGAAGACCTTTCGGTGTCAAAGAGATCATTTAAAAAGAATTACTGAAGCTTTCTTAACAGTTTTTTTTATATATAAAACTCCCCTTATCTCAATTAGCGAAGTAGGAGGTTCAGGGCTAGTGCTTGATATGTCAATTTCAATAATGTTGTGGATTAAATAATATGGAAACACTATATATGGTGCTTGACATCCTATAGAACATTTTTCACTTTTAATCTTAAATGGGACAGATACTTGTATAATTTCATGGGTAAAGGATCTGAAATCCAGAAAGCTAGATGATTTCTCCTTGTTACACGATTAGTAATTTTTTGTTTGTTTTGTTTTTTGGTACTGGGGATTGAACCCAGGGGCATCTTACCTCCAAGTGAAACCCCCAGCCCTTTTTTATTTTTTATTTTGGAACAGGGTCATGCTGAGTTGCTCAGGCTGTCCTCAAACCTGCTATCCTCCTGTCTCAGCCTCCCAAGTACACGTGTGCACCACCATACCTGGTGATTAGTATGTAATGTAACTGAGTTTAAGAATCCAGGCCTACTGGGTACCAGTGTTGCTGTGGGGGCTCTAAGTTTCAAACGTTGATTTCCTAAATGTCTTTTGGTTCTCTGTCATTTATAAGCTGGGCTTCACCTATTATTAATCTTTCTGGTATTTCTATTACTTCATCTTTAAACTTTTAACACAATTTGTTGAAAACTATGATCATCTTTCTTTGTTTGTTTTTGTTTTTTTGTGATTCTGGGGATTAAATCTAGGACCTGGAGCATGCTAGACAAGTGCTTACCACTGAGCTGTACCCCTAACACCATGTGGGTACTTTTTAAAGTTACTGATACCTTTTAATATTCTGTACATGATCTGCTATAGAGATCAGTATTATTGCATATTTTGTATAGTATGTTTTCTCAAGAATTAAAAGATCCAATGATCTTTTTTTCTTACTCTACCATATTCAAGTGTAGCTTCCAAGAAAGTAAATCCATGCATATATATGCAATTAACAAGAAAATGAAAAGAGTTGTAAAGATTGAAGCATTTAAACAGGAAAAATGATTATATAGTTTTGCTCTTCAGACAGTGTTCCTTAACCAAGCGTGTATATACAGTTATGAAGAGAACATGATCTAGATTAATAGCCTAGCAAAATACAAGTATAGTGTATAGTAAAGAGATAAATAGGTAGAAGGGAATACAATCTAAGAAAAAAAACACATGATAGAAAATTGGTACTTTTGGACATAAATGGTCCCTTGGAAATTTATTAGAGCATTGTAGGTTAAATTTAATATTGGGAGCTGGGTGTGGTGGTACACACACCTGTAATCCCAGTCCTTGGGAGGCTGAGACGGGGATTGCAGCTTCATAGCCAGCCTCAGCAACTTAGGTCCTCCATAACTTAGTGAGACCCTGTTTCAAAATAAAGAATAAAATAGGGCTGGAGGTGTAGCTTAGAGGTAGAATGCCCCCAGGTTTAATCCCCAGTTCCACAAAAAAATAAAGAAAAAATTTAATATTGGATGCAAACATTTTGTTCTTTTTTTTTTTTTGCAGTACTGGGGATTGAACCCAGGGGTGTTCTACCTCCGAGCTGTACCCCGGCCCTATTTTTTATACTTTATTTTGAAAGCAGGTCTCACGAAATTGTAGAGAGCCTCACTATGTAGCTGAGGCTGTCCTCGAACCCAGATCCTCCAGTCTCCGCCTCCCAAGTACTGGGATTACAAGCCTGTGCCACCACGCCTGGCTTTTTTTGTTTTTCCCCTGGTACTGGGGATTGAACCCAGAGACATTCTACCTCCAAGCTACGCTCCCAGACTGATTTTATTTCTTAGTTAGAAACAGGGTCTCACTAGGTTGCTCAGAGCCTCACTAAATTGCCAAGACTGGCGTCAAACCTGGGATCCTCCTATCTCAGCCTTGTGTTTTTTTGGGGGGGGGCGGTACCAAGGATTGAACCTGGGGCATTCTACCTCCGGGCTACACCCCCAGCCCTATTTTTAATCTTTATTTTGAAACAGGGTCTCACCAAGTTGCGGAGGGCCTCACTAAGTAGCTGAGGCTGCCTGTGAACCCAGATCCTCTGGTCTCAGCCTCCCAAGTACTGGGATTACAAGCATGTGCCACCAAGCCTGGCTGAAACATTTTGTTCTTTAAAAACTGTTTTTAACTTGCAGCCTACATCGGCATCAGCATCTGCATCACCTTTTCAGTCTACATGGTATAGTGAATCTGAGATAACTCAGGGAGCACGGTCAAGATCACAAAACCAGCAACGGGATCATGATTCAAAAAGACCTAAACTTTCCTGTACAAACTGTACATCTACCTCAGCTGGGAGAAATGTTGGAAGTGGTTTAAATGCAGTATCAGGTAAGAATTGTTCAGGTTTTGTAAAAGTAACTATATATGCATTTGAACTAAAGCCCTTTTTCCAACATGTTGCATAATTGTTCTTAG
>PVJS01029544.1:11823-24802 GCA_004027185.1 Glis glis
TTCTACCTCCGAGCTAGACCCCCTTTATTTTGAAACCGGGTCTCACGAAGTTGCGGAGGGCCTCACTAAGTAGCTGAGGCTGGCCGCGAACCCAGATCCTCCGATCTCCACCTCCCAAGTACTGGGATTATAAGTGTGCGCCACCACGCTCGGCAACATAGTTGTTCTGAACTAGAGGTTTGTGTAAGATCATGGTTTGGAAATGTAGCTGAGTTTCCAAATTATACCCTAAGTTAGTGCCACAACTAAAATTAACTCTTCGTTTTGCATTTTTTAAAAATTTGGTACACATGTCCTATAATAAACAGCGTATTAGCAGGATTTTAATTAATTAGAATAACCATTATATGTAGTAATCAAACTGGTAAAAGTGACATGTACTATACTGGTTATTATGAGACATAAATTTTTAAAGTATTATTAGGAAAGCCTAAACTACCGCTACACACTAAAATTCTTTCCTAAGCTTTTGGAGATGATAAACATTATGATGTATGATAATTATTTCTAGAAAATATAATAGCTCTTCATTTTAAAAAAGCAGTTGATGCTGTCCTAATAAAAATTCTATACAAGGGAGTAGACCATTATGATTTTGAGTAGCATTAGGTAAATTACCTAACCATTCAGAGATTTAGATGATTTATCCATAAAGTTCCATGACTGGAGCTGGGCGTGGTGGCGCACACTTGTAATCCCAGTACTTGGGAGGCTGAGACCAGAGGATCCGGGGTCGCAGCCAGCCTCAGCTACTTAGTGAGGCCCTCCACAACTTAGTGAGACCCGGTTTCAAAATAAAGAAGAAAAAAATAGGCCCGGGGGTGTAGCTTGGAGGTAGAACGCCCCTGGGTTCAATCCCAGGTACCGCAAAAAAGAAAAAAAAAAGTTCTGTGACTGGTATTTAGTACCCAAGACACATGTTTGTTGTATGAATAGAGAAAAACTTTTGTTAGAGCAGGTTTTCTCCTCACGTATGCTTCTCTGCAAATGAAATGTTAACCAGTGCCTGATTTTTTTTTTTTTTTTTTTTTTTGCTGTACTGGGGATTGAACCCAGGGGCATCCTACCTCTTAGCTACACCCCCAGCCCTGTTTTTTATTCTTTATTTTGAAACAGAGTCTCACTAAGTTGCTGAGTCTGGCTGTGAACCTGTGATCCTCCTGTCTCAGCTTCCCAAGTACTGGATTACAGCATGCACCACTACAACTGGCTTCTGAAATTGTTTTTGTTTTGTTTTGTTTTGGTTTTGGTAGTACTGGGGATTGAACCCAGAGACATTCTACCTCCAAGCTACACCCCCAGCCTGGTTTTTTATTTCTTATTTGGAAATAGGGTCTCACTAGGTTTCTGAGAGCCTCACTAAATTGCAGAGTCTGGCTTCGAACCTGGGAATCCTCCTGTCTCAGCCTCCCAAGTACTGGGATTACAGGCATGCACCACCACACCCAGCCTGTAATTGTTTTAAAGGGAGAAAAAACTTGTGATAACACAATTGGAGATAAAGTTCTTAAAATGCATAATGTATTATCAGTTAAATTAGTGTAAACAATCCACCATGGGAAAGACACTACCCTTCTGAAGGATATTAAGAGTAGTGAGTAGTGTGAATGTGTAAGAGTAGACTGACCTTAACTTTGTAGACAAATGCCATTATGCAGACATACTTTTATTCTTTTCTGGTATGTGAAGGCACTATCATTAAATATATGGTGCCATTTCTCTTAATGAAGAGAAATTATTAAGGCTATTGGGACTAGGAAAGGAAGAACCAACATTTCAAGGTAAATAGCAAGGGGACAAGAGATTTGAGATTTTTAATTTACTTTTAAATCAAATCATGCCTAATAGAATTTAGAGCATAATTGCAATAATACATTAATTCTTAAATATTGTAAAAAAGAATGAACCAAATGTGGTAGCAGTAAAAATATTTCTGGGGCTGGGAATTTAGTTCAGAGATGGAGTGTGTATGCTCTATCATTGTGTATCACACAATGTATATACAATGTGTATACACATTATATATCAGTGTGTATCACTAGCATTGAGTGAGGCTGTAGGTTCAGTTCCTAGCACCAAAAAGATATTTTTTTCTGAGAAAATTGTACTATAATGTACAGTTGCATGTTAAGATGTCTTTAATTTTGGCAATTTGGACATCATTTTTTAATTTTTGTGAAATTCTGCATCTTTGGCAAGATTATTTTTGATGTTTAATCATAGCATGTTTACATTGTATGGTCATATGTTACGGGGAATGACTGAGACATTGACATGTAATGAGGTAGATGTTAAAAATATTTAAACCAGGTATAATATAGTGCATGCCTGTAATCCTATCATTTGGGAGGCTGAGATAGGATGATCACTGGTTCAAGGGCCACACAGTAACTTAGTGATACTGTTTCAAAATAAGAAAGAAAAAGGGCTAGGGGTATAGCTCAGAGGTAGAATACACTTGGGTTGGCCGGGCATGGTGGCGCACGCTTGTAATCCCAGTACTTTGAGAGGTGGAGACCAGAGGATCCGGGTTCGCGTCCAGCCTCAGCTCTCACACTCTCTCTCTCTCCCTGTCTCTCTCTCTCCTTAGTGAGGCCCTCCGCAACTTCGTGAGACCCGGTTTCAAAATAAAAGTATAAAAAATAGGGCCAGGGGCGTAGCGCGGAGGTAGAACGCCACTGCGTTCAATCCCCAGTACCGCAAAAAAAAAAAAAAAGAATACACTTGGGTTTACCCAGCACACACCTCCCTCCAAAGAATGTTTGAGTAAGAAAAATTTCTAAGTGATTAGTGAATAATTTTTATGTTTTGCTGAATTTTGTTTTTTAATGCAGCTATATAACTGTGGGGATTTCTACAACAAATAATAGTAACTTCCCTTTGTATTAATGAAGATTTACTATCATCAGAAATATTGAAAACTTTCTCTGAAATAAAACTTCTTCATTTATTTTAAGATTCTTCTTGGAGGCACAGTCAAGTTCCCAGATCTTCATCAATGGTACTTGGTTCATTTGGAACAGACTTAATAAGAGAGAGGAGAGATTTGGAGAGGAGAACAGATTCCTCCTTTTGTAATCTTATGGATTATAGTCACCGCAGTGGTGATTTCACAACTTCATCATGTATGTATCAACTACATCAAGTATAGCTTATCTAACAATGTTTTTTTTTCTTTTTATGTCATTAAAATAATAATAGAGAGGAATAAATGAAGTTGAATCTTATGTCCTTATGAAGATTTCAGACAGAACAGCATATTGTGTCTCTTCTATTCTATTCTATTCTATTCTCTTGTGATGTTAGTCAAACCGGGGGCCTCTAGCATGCTAGGCAAGTGTTCCATCACTGAGCCACATTCTCCAGCCTGCATAATGTTTTCTACTACCTTCTTTCTTACTTTGCTTTAAAAAAGTAAACAACTTAAAGTAGATGTACATGAGTATTAAGATTTTGTCTTTAGGGTTTTTTTGCTTGAATTTTTTCTTTTATGAATGTGTATATTATAAAATAGCATACCAGATAATTAAATAATCAAATGTGATTTTGCCTGGACTAAATAGTAATAAGTAACTGCTTCTAATTAAATTCTGAAATAACTAAATGTTGAAATCACCATTTTAAAGGTATAATTTTAAAACTACTTTAGTATAACGTGTTAAGTTTTTCAAATATAAACAATTGCATTAAGTAACTGAAAGGGAAACATACTAATTGAAATTCACAAACAGCAGGAAGAAGTGAAGTTTGATTTGCATGGGATAAGATACGTTTTGTTTTAAAAAGTTTGGATTATTTTAAGTAATCTTATTGGGTGTCTTATTTTAAGAAATATGAAAACATCTCTTTGTTTGCTTGGCTTTGGAGGAAAGTAGACAGTAGACAGGCTTTAGTAGACACTATCAATAGTTTCTAAGTTTGATGGGGTATGGAAGTACAAGACAGAGATAGAGTTAGCCCCCTAACAGTTTATTCTTTCATGAGGCTCCTTGTTTAGCACAGTGTTATTGTCCCTCTTAAACTAGGTGTAATGTTGAGTATTCTTCACAAAGGAATCCTGTAGTGTTTCTCATCCCATTTGAAGATTGAAACCTCCAGTTAAGGTATATTTTTTAATACGCAGATGCCAGACCCCTATTGTGACTTAGTTCCAAGCCAGTATTAAAAAGCAAAGGTGAGCTGGATGTGATGGCCAACACCTGTAATCCCAGTACTTGGTAAGCTGAGACAGGCAGATCACAGGTTTGAGGACAGCCTTAGCAAATAGTGAAACTCTCATCAACCTAGTAAGACCCTTTTTCGAAATAAGAATAAAATGGGATTGGGGTGTAGTTTGGAGATAGAATGTCCCTGAGTTCAATCCACATTACCACACACACACACACAAAGCAAAGATGCTCAAGCATGGTGGTACACACACCTGCAGCACTCCCAGTACTTGTGGGGCTGGACAGGAAGATTGCATGTTCAAGGCCAGCCTCAGCAACTTAATGAGGTACTGTTTCTAATTTTTTAAAAAGTAGGGGCTAGGAGTGTGGCTTGGAAGTATAATGTCCCTGGGTACAATCCCCCCATTTGCCCCCCCCCCAAAGCAAAGGTGTGTCTGATGGAACAGAATCGCTGCTGGTAACTTAAAAGTCAGGCGTGGTAGCAATGCTGGTAATCCCAGTACAAGAGGATCACAGGTTCAAGACCAGCCTCAGAAACGTAGCAAGCCTCTCAGCAACTTAGGAAGACCCTGTTTCAAAATAAAAATTGTAAAAAAGGGCAGGGGGTGTAGCTTGGAGGTAGAATACCCCTGGGTTCGATCTCCAGTAGCGCACGCACGCGTGCACACACACCAAAAAAAAAAAAAGAAAAGAAAAGGATTAGACAAATCCTTACCTATTATCCAGGTTTTGTCATAAAATTAGAACAGTAAAATCCTAGTAATTGGGAGGCTGAGACATGAAGATTATAAGTTTAAGGCCAGCCTGGGCAACTTAGGGAGACCTTGTCTCAAAATAAAAAATACAGGTTGTGTATGTAGCTCAGTGGTAAAATGTCCCTAGATTTCAATCCCCAGTACCACAAAAATAAAGTTAGAAGGGTTATACCATTTGCATAAAATAAGCTTTTTTATATTTATTGCACAAAGTAAGAAGAATCTCTAAAACAACCTCCCTAGGGTAATTTTCCTTTTAATCATTATAGGCATCATTTACATTGTATTATTTGGTGTATTTAAAATTATCAGTTTAGCCGGGCGTGGTGGCGCACGCTTGTAATCCCAGTACTTTGGGAGGCAGAGACCGGAGGATCCAGGTTCGCGGCCAGCCTCAGCGCTCGCTCGCTCTCTCTCTCTCTCTCTCTCTCTGTCTCTCTCTCTCCCTGTCTCTGTCTCTCTCTCTCTCTCTCTCTCTCTCTCTCCCCCTCCCTACCTAGTGAGGCCCTCCGCAACTTCGTGAGACCCCGTTTCAAAATAAAGTATAAAAAAAATAGGGCCGGAGGTGTAGCGCGGAGGTAGAACCCCTCTGGGTTCAATCCCCGGTACTGCCAGAAAAAAAAAATTATCAGTTTAGATATTTAGAGACCCCTCTACTATATGTTTCTGATTAATAACAATTGCTTTAATTTCATCAGCTGTTTTTCATAAGTTCATGATTACCCTTTTTTTTAATTTGTATAGTGACTTTACATGGCAGTGCTAGGTTTTACCAATAGGAATAAGAAGAGAAATCCATTTCTATTTTTCCTCTAGTAATAGTTAAGCTCTCGTTATAAGGAAGCAGTATTCAGTTTGAACCTAGTGTTTCATTTTGTCACTAAGTAATTAATAAATGCAAATTTAATAATGCTCAGATTATTTCATATAATTGGTTACCTTTCCTTCCTTTCAAAAATAGATGTTCAAGACAGAGTTGCTTCTCCATATTCACAGGGAGCAAGACCAAAAGAAAACTCAATGAGCTCTTTACAGTTGAATACATCATCCACAAACCACCAATTGCCTTCTGAGCATCAAACAGTACCAAGTTATAGGGACTCCAGCAGAAATTCTTTAAGATCAAATTTTTCTTCAAGAGAATCAGAATCTATTCGAAGCAGTACACACCCTGGATTTGCTTATATTTCAAGCAGAGATGAAACCCCAACCATAAGTAATTCAGAAAGGGTTGGTTCATCTCAAAGATCATTTCAAGAATCTTCTGACAACGAAGGTAGACGCACAACCAGGAGATTGCTGTCACGTATAGCTTCTAGCATGTCATCTACTTTTTTTCCACGAAGATCCAGTCAGGATTCCTTGAATACAAGATCACTGAGTTCTGAAAATTCTTATCTTTCTCCAAGAGTCTTGAGAACTTCACAGTCTCGGAGTAATGCAACACCACCTTCTGAAGTTAGCGATCATAGGGCATCTGAAGCTTCTCAGGGATTTCGATTTCTTAGGCGAAGATGGGGTTTGTCATCTCTTAGCCAAAATCATAGCTCTGAGCCAGATTCAGAAAATTTAAACCAGGAATCTGAAGGTAGAAATACAGGACCATGGTTATCTTCTTCACTTAGAAACAGATGTACACCTTTATTCTCCAGAAGGAGGAGAGAGGGAAGAGATGAATCTTCAAGGATAACTACCTCTGATATACCATCTAGATCTCATATTTTTAGAAGAGAATCAAACGAAGTAGTTCACCTTGAAGCACAGAGTGATTCCCTTGGGGCTTCTGCCAACAGACCACAAGCATCTGGAGCATCAAGCAGTGCTTCTGCAGGTGGCTCCATGTCAGATTCAGCTCACGGTGGAAGAAATACAGGAATAGCAGGGATTCTTCCTGGTTCCTTATTCCGATTTGCAGTCCCCCCATCACTTGGAAGTAATTTGACCGACAATGTCATGATCACCGTAGATATTATTCCTTCAGGTTGGAATTCAGCTGATGGAAAAGGTGATAAAGCTAAAAGTGCACCTTCAAGAGATCCAGAAAAACTACAGAAAATAAAAGAGAGGTAAATTTGAATGCTCCTTAAGCCTATAAAGCTAGAGCAAATTAGAGAAAGAACTTTTTATTTTTAAAATGGCTTCTTATAACATTGATATCCAAAATTTCTTCCCTTAACATTTATTTCTATATGACAGTGGTGTCTCACAGATAAATGGATGAGAATTAATAATGAGGTAGCACTGGCAGTGTGGATTGTATCAGATTATCTAAAGGGTTTTTTTTTAAACCAACTTGGGCTATACATGTACACAAAAAGACAAAAATCTTAATCTTTTACCCTATTCCTTCATTAGACTATTGCTATATGGGATTGGTATGAGGAACCAAGTGATCATGAATTAATAATAAATCTGGGCCAGGCCTGGTGGCACAGGCTTGTAATCCCGGTACTTGACAGGATTCCAGGTTCGAAGCCAGGCTCAGCCACTTAGTGAGGCTCTCAGCAAGTTAGCAAGACCCTGTTTCCAAATAAAAAATAAAATAGGTCTGGGGGCATAGTCTGGAGATAGAAGGTCCCTGGGTTCCATCCCCAGTACTACCAAAAAATAATAATAAATCTGTATTGGCCTTTACTAAGTTGAGTTGTTTACCATTTACTTTCTCATCTTAAATCATTTTGTGGAATGAGGTAATATCAGGTTTACAAAATTTTTATTTATTTTTTTGAAGTCCAAGTGTATACTGAATATTCTTTGTGTTAGGATTTAAATTCAGGGCTTAGAATCATTCTGTACAGGGGAAATCTTTTATACATTTGGATATTGCATAAATTTCACTAGTAAGAGTGAAAACATGAAAAAGGTGAAAGACCAGAGATTTTAATCCCAACTTGACAATTACAATAATTTTTACAACAAAACAGGATAGAGTAATATATGTAAAATATACTTGTAGGAAGACAACACTTATATAAAGCTAAAGTTGGGGAGGTGATAGTTTTCATAAAAGCTTAATGTATTAGAATTATTAGGAAGCATAGTTTTTTAATATATTTTTATACTTTAAGAAAATATGTTCAAATCCAGTTCTGGTGATAAAGGAAGTGTTACAGACTTTCTGAGGTGTTGGGCATTGGGTTACTGTACTCCCATTTTTCCTTTATTATTTTTTCTTCCTTTTTTCGGTACTCATTTTTCCTTTTATAGGACAGATATTTACCATGTAACTATTCTTTTCCTGCTTTTAACATACTATTTTTCATATCTTGTAGAAAGAGATTTACTCTACCTTGATACTGTTAGCTTTAATGTTTGCTTATTTTAGCAGCTTCTGATGTAAGCTGTGTGCTGAGGAATGTATTAACTCCTCTGTTTGTTACCATCAAGGATAGGTTAATATAAGTCTAATAGTATAAACAGGGTAGTTTAGTGAACTTCAGAGAGAAATAAGCCAGTACCATCATGTTTGGTTATGTTAAAGATAGCATTTTTGAGTTATTTTGCAAGAATTTGTGTGTGTTTTCCTTTTGGCTCATATATGAGGATTTTAGGACTTGTATAATTAAATTAATACAGGCATAGAAAAATAGAATCATCCACATCAAAAATAAACTGCGAAGGGAAGAAGTTACATTTAAAGGCAACTTTATTTTTTATTTATTTTTATGCGGTACTAGGGATTGAACCCAGGGGCATTCTACCTCCAAGCTCCACCCCCAGCCCTATTTTTTTTAATTCTTTGCCCAGCTTTAAAGGCAACTTTAAATACCATATCTTAATACCATATTTTCAACCTTTCAAAATAATTTATAAGCCTGGCGTGGTGGCGCAGACTTGTAATCCCAGTACTTGGGAGGCTGAGACCAGAGGATCTGGGTTTGCGGCCAGCCTCAACTGCTTAGTGAGGCTCTCCACAACTTAGTGAGACCCTGTTTCAAAATAAAGAATAAAAAAATAGGGCTGGGGGTGTAGCTCAGAGATAGAATGCCCCTGGGTTCAATCCCCAGTACCGCCAGAAATAAAAAGAAAATTATGCTTGAGGTCATGTCTCTGATTAAGTTAGGGCACTAAGCTCAACTAACAGGTGTATATCTTTGTCTCTTTCCACAGATCTTGCTAAAAGTTCATTAGGAACCGAAATAATCCAAATCATATTTCAATAGCAGTTCAGCATTCAGTATTATCAGTTTTCTGAGTACCCCTTTTGTGCCAGCAGTGGACACATGCAATAAGGATTTTTTTATTTTTTACTTTTGGCTTGACTTAGGGATCAAACTCAGGGCCTCACACATGGTAGGCAAGCATTCTACCACTGAGCTACATCCCAGGCCCTGCAATAGGGATTTTAACAAAAAATTACTTTGCTTGTTATATAACAAAGATTCTGCATTTAAATTACTCAGCACGTGTTGGCCTGTTAAATAGAGGACAGAGGTTAATGGAAACTATTCCATGCTTTAAAATCCTTTCCTTATAGAAATCAGGATGATTTAATAAGATTGCTACAGGTGACATAATAGGGGTGGGGTTTTTGTTGGGTAGTGGGGATTGAACCCAGGGGCATTCTACCTCCAAGGTCCACCCCCAGCCCTATTTTATTTCTTATTTTCAAAACAGTGTCTCACTAAGTTGCTGAGGCTGGCTGCAAACCTGCAATCCTCCTGTCTCAGCCCCAAGTAAGTCATTTGAAGATAAATGATAGGATAGCCTATTTAATTTATTTAAAAAATACTTATAATTTTTATTCTCAATGAATGGTTCTTCATGGTGGTTACTACTTATTAATGTTTTGTTTTTGTTACCATATGCTTTTTTGCATTCAGTGTGAGTGGATTTTGTATACTTTGGAATGACCAACAAGTGTGAGTTGTGATAGCTCTTGTGCCTTCTTTTGCAGCCTCCTTTTAGAGGACTCTGAAGAAGAAGAAGGTGACTTATGTAGAATTTGTCAGATGGCAGCCGCATCATCATCTAATTTGCTGATAGAGCCATGCAAGTGCACAGGAAGTTTACAGTATGTCCATCAAGAATGTATGAAAAAATGGCTACAGGCCAAAATTAACTCTGGTAAGATTTACCCTTTTGTGTATTTTGTTTTATTTTAAAGTTTTTCCCAAGAGATACACATGTGAGCATTTTGCTAACAAACTTGTTACAATTTATTAATTATTGAGTTTAGACTATTACCAAAGTACCCATTTTTGAAGTCTCAACAAAAACATTACTGATCATTAGTCTTGTTTTGTACATTTATTTATGGTAACATTTCTAACATTTAGCTATCCAACAAACTATTTCTTCCTACATATATAATACACTTGTAATTTGTGTTTGCTTGTGACCCTTGGTATCATGTAAATCCTTTTTATTGAAAGAAGTACACTCACCATTTACCAGCTATGTGTCCTTAAAAAAGATTTATTGTTTCTAATGCTGTTGTATCACTTAGCAAATTAGGATAAGAAGTCTGTTTGGGGGGGTTAATTTATTCACTTGAGTACCTGTTACAGAGCCAGGCACAGTCCAGATGTGGGGTATAGCATGGTAAACTAGACAGGGCTCCTGCTCTTGGTGGTGGCATTGACTATTAAGGGAATGCCTTTCTTAGGTGAGGACATTTAAACTGACAGCTCAACAGTAAGGAACTAGCTCTTTCAGAATGAGAAGTGCAGAGACTAGCTAGTGCAAAGACTTTAAGATGGGAATGACTCCAGTGTATTTGAGAAACTGAATGGTACACAGAGTGGCTGGTGTATAATTAGTGGGATGGGGTGGGGGGTGGAACAGTTGAGATGAGAGATTGGCAAAGGCTAGCTCATACAAGACTTTAAAGATAAAACCAGTGTTTATCTTTAAATCCCAGTGGGAGTCTGAGACAGGAGGATTGCAGGTTAGAGACCAGGCTCAGCAACTTAGCAAGACCTTGTTTCTAAATAAATAAAATAGGGCTTGGGTATAGTTCAGAGGTAGAATGCCTCTCAGTTCAGCCTCCAATACCAAAAGAAAAAAAAAAAGACCTAAAGCTTAGATTTTTCCTTAAGTATGATGGGAAGCCACTGAGGAAAAAGGGAATGAAATGATCTTATTTCTGTTTGGCTGCTCTGTGGAGAATGGATTTTATGGGGAACAAGAATGGAGGCAGAGACCAACCCAGAGTATATTACTTAGCACTTGCCGGAGTTGGTGATGGCTAGCTAGTATGTGGTAGTAGTGATAGTGATTATAGAAATGGAAAGATTTTCTATGTTTTGGAGGTAGATTCACTTAGACTTGCCCATGGATTGGATGTAGTGGAATGAGGGAGAAAGAACAGTCAAGAGAAGCTTCTATTTTTTCCTTGAGCAACTAAGTAAATAGTAGTTCCTTTTAATGAAATTAGGAAGCCTGAAATGTAACAAGGTTGGGACAGGAAACCAAGAGTTTTGCGTTGGATATACTGTATTTAAACTTCTTTTTAGATAATCATATAAAAATGTCAAGTAGGGCTGGACATAGTGAATGAATATTGAAGTAAGTTGGTAAAGAATATAGTGGACCAGGTGTTAAGATCATATATGAATGAAGTTTGAAAACACCAGTGGGGTTGGGCATCTTCCCTCATTTCTTGGTTATGAGGTTCAAGGGACTGTGGAAAAAAATGACTAAAGAAGAGTATATATCATTCAAGGACTGTGGTTCAGGCATGAAGGTAAAGAGATCATTCAGAAAAGAATCTGGTTCTTAGAGGAATTTACTGATTGATGTTAGACCATGAAAGTGTGATGGCACTGATAATAACTTTCTTAATCTGTTAGAGGAATTAGATAACCTGTTCAAATTGGAGATCAAGGTCCTACTAGGAAACTTTTCCTGTAGCTTCTGTGGTGTGGTAGTCAGGGGGTGACCAAAAGCCTCCTTTGGAGCATTAGCAGGGAAGGAGTGTCCCACGTGAACCCCAGGCTCCAGAACAAACCATTTCTCTTATAGCAAGCCTCTTCTCTCAGCTGTTTGGTGTTATGGTAACAGGCTTAGTCACTGCCCTATGGTGTTATCAGAATTGAGAGATTATACATAAAAGTGCTTAGCATGATTCTTGACACTGAGTAAGGACCCAGCAATGTTAGCTATTATCAAAAGGAAGAGGGCTGGGCGTGGTGGCGCACGCTTGTAATCCCAGTACTTTGGGAGGCGGAGACGGGAGGATCCAGGTTCGCAGCCACCCTCAGCTCCCCCCCCCCACCCCAGTGAGGCCCTCTGCAACTTCGTGAGACCGGGTTTCAAAATAAAGTATAAAAAAAATAGGGTCGGGGGTGTAGCGTGAAGGTATAACACCCCTGGCTTCAATCCCCAGTACCGCAAAAAACAAAAAAGAAACAACTCGACTCAACTTGCATTGACTCAACTGATGCATTGGCAGTTGGAATGTTGGTGTTGGGTGTGGAGGAAAACAGATAATACAGTTTACTATTGAGTATTATCTTGAACACTTATATAGCCATAGGATCGTAAGCATGTTTGTTTTTGTGCAGTACTGGGGATTAAATCCAGGGGTACTCTACCCCTGAGCTATGACCCCAGCCCTTTTTATTTTGAGATAGGGTTTTACTATGTTACCCAGGCTGGCCTTGATCTTGTGATCCTTCTGCCTCAACCTCCTAAGTAGTTGGGGTTAGAGGCTTGTATGCCCCTGGCTTGAGCATAGTTTTGTTTTTTATTATTCCCGTGGTGCTGGGAATTGAACCAGGGCCTCATGAATTCTAGTTAAGTACTCCATCATTGAGCTTTATTCCCAATCCTTCAATCATGTTTCTTAACATTATTTCTTAACCCTGGATGCTGATTGAAATCACCATTTGGAGTTTTTTTGCTTGTTTTAGTTTAGTTTTGTTTTGTACTTGGTTTTGAATCCAGGGGCATTCTGCCTCTGAGCTACATCCCCAGCCTTTTCTTTTTCTTTTTCTTTTTTTTTTTTTGCGGTACCGGGGATTGAACCCAGGAGCGTTCTACCTCCGCGCTACGCCCCTGGCCCTATTTTTTTATACTTTATTTTGAAACCGGGTCTCATGAAGTTGCGGA
>PVJS01029545.1:0-24694 GCA_004027185.1 Glis glis
GGATGGACAGATGGACTGGTGGGTGGGTGGGTGGGTGTGTGGGACAGGTTTCAGAAGGTCTGGATGCTTCTTGTACTCAGCATGACCCTAGCAAGTCAGTGCACTTCTGTTTCTCAAGTAATTACACACAGGCCAGTTGGGAGGGAAGAGAAGCCTATATAATCAGAACCGTGGACTGGAGGGCCCTGAAGATGTCCTGCAATGCTGTGATCTCCAAACTTTCTGGATAGTATAATCCTAGAATTAGCATTAAAAGCCATTTGGGGCCGGGCATGGTGGTGCACACCTGCTAATCCCAGAAACTCGGGAGGCTAAGGCAGGAAGATCATAAGTTCAAGGCTAGCCTGGGAAACTTAGCAAGACTGTTTCAAAACGAAAAATGAAAGGGCTGGAGGTATAGCTCAGTGATAGAACACCCCTGGGTTCAATCCCTAGTACCACAAACAACAACGTGTGTATGTGTGTGTTACTGGGGATTGAACTCAGGGGCATTCTACCTCTGAGCTACACCCCCAGCCCTATTTTATTATTTTTTTTATGTTGAAACAGGGTCTCACTTAAGTTGCCAAGGGCCTCACTAAGTTGCTGAAGGCTGGCCTTGAACCTGCGATCTTCCTGTCTCAGTCTCCCAAGTACTGGAATTACAGGCATGCCCCACCACACCTGGCTTTAGAAGTCTAACTTTACCCCCAAAGATGATCTTTTTTTTTTTTTTTTTTGCAGTACTGGGGATTGAACCCAGGGGCATTCTACCTCTGAGCTTTACCCCCGGCCCAATTTTATTCTTTATTTTGAAACAGGGTCTCACTAAGTTACGGAGGGCCTCACTAAGTAGCTGAGGCTGGCCGCGAACCCGGATCCTCCGGTCTCCGCCTCCCAAGAACTGGGATTACAAGCATGCGCCACCACGCCCGGCTTCCCAAAAATGATCTTGAGCACCGTTTTTTGAAGAACCCTGCTTTAATCCACATGCCCGATTGCAAACTGAACCAAACCTCTCCTAAGCCAATGGAAGTGGGCTCTGCACCCCAGTCCTTTTAAAGTTTGCCTTCAAAGTTCAGTTTAAGCCGGGCGTGGTGGCGCACGCTTGTAATCCCTGTACTTGGGAGGCTGAGACCGGAGGATCAGGGTTCATGGCCAGCCTCAGCTACTTAGTGAGGCCCTCTGCAACCTAGTGAGACCCTGTTTCAAAATAAAGAATAAAAAATAGGGCTGGGGGTGTAGCTCGAAGGTTGAATGCCCCTGGGTTCAATCCCCAGTTTCGCAAAAAAAAAAAAATTCATCTTAAAATCCTGGGGTTCAGACCTCCACAGTGGAGGCAGGTGCTGGGTCCTGGGGATGCTAACGGGGATCCCCTGCCCTGGAAGGCGGGGTCAGCGCTGGCGGTTTGAGCCTTCAGCCTCTGTTTCCCTGGGCCAGCACTGGAGGAGCCCAGCACACAGTGGCTGTTTCACTTTGAGACACACTTCTCTCCAGACTGTCAGCTCTGGACACAAGGTGGTTCCTGCACGGGGGTGGCTCATTATCACAATTTATGTGTACTCCACTTCCGTTCCGGGTGACACCTGGGGGCAATCGGGAGTGTGCACTTTGGCCAGTGGAGCAGTTTCCATGCTTTTCCTCAGGAGATGAGAATGGAGACCAGTGGGTACCATTCATTCAACGCAGATGGACCATACATGCCAGGCGGTGCCAGGGGCTGTGACACCCCAAGGCTGGACCAGGCATGGTTGCTGCTTCTCCCCACAGTCCCTGGTGACCACTGACCCATCAGGCTGCTGGCCACTCACGCCAGGCCTGGCCACCCAAATCAGACGGGGCCCCAGGGCCCAGAGAAATACTGAAACAGGGCTGTAGACACAAAAGGAATGGAACGCCCCTGCCGTGCCCTGTATTCCTTCGCATTTGCTTGTTTTTGGGGGGCTGGGTTTCGGCCAGTGCTGGGGGGTGTGAGGCCGGAGGAAGTGGGAACAGAGCGGGGGTGAGGACCCGTGTGGGCCTGGGGGGGCCACACGCCTCATCCAGGGTCTTGGGAAACTCGGTCCCAGCAAGTATGGGCGTCTCTGGGGCCAGCACCCAGTTTGTACAGTAGTTTTCTTCTCCTTCCAAACACAGCAGAAATTCAAGATCTGATAGCTCGAGAGATGTAGCTTTGAGAGAGAGCCCCTTCCCTGAAAATTTACATACGAACAGTAGACAAAAACCTTAAACCCAAACCTCCGGAGATGTATTTTGTTTATTTTGCCTTCTTTGGGTACTGGGGATTGAACCCAGGGGAGGTCTACCTCTAAGTTATACCCCTAGCTCTTTTAATTTTTTATTTTGAAACACGGTCTCGCTAAGTTGCTGAGGCTGGCCTCAAACCTACAATCCTCCTGTCTCAGCCTCCCAAGTACTGGGATTATTTGAGCATCCACTAAATAATGGGGGGCGGGGATAGGGGAAAAGGGATAGGGAAGAGGTGAGTATTTAGGTATTTAGGGAAACAGATATCTTTCTAATTCTTTACAAAAAGTTTTGCTACTTGTAAATTTTACTTTGTGTATGTGTGTGATGCTGGGGATGGAACCCAGGGCCTTGTGCATGCTAGGCAAGTGCTCTACTACTGAGCTACACTTCCTGCCCCTCTAAATTTTAACAGAGCTGTTTGCTGGTTGGCTTCTGTTGTCTAATTGACTTAGGAATCATCTTTTGCAGCAATGTGGGGTTCATTGTGAGCTTGGGAGGTTCATGCCTCATCCCCCGGTCTCTAAATTAAGGACCCACTCTCATTCCTTTTTTTTTTTTTTTGTGGTACCAGGGATTGAACCCAGGGGCGTTCTACCTCCGCGCTACGCCCCCGGCCCTATTTTTTATACTTTATTTTGAAACCGGGTCTCACGAAGTTGCGGAGGGCCTCACTAAGTAGAAAGAGAGAGAGAGACAAGGAGAGAGAGAGAGAGAGAGAGAGAGAGAGAGAGAGAGAGCGCTAGAGCTGAGGCTGGCCACAGCCTCCAGTCTCCGCCTCCCAAAGTACTGGGATTACAAGCGTGATTACAAGCGTGCGCCACCACGCCCGGTGACCCACTATCATTCTGATGAGCGCCAATTCAGGACTGCTTCCTAACTGAGGACACTTTTCCAGGGTCTCCTTAAGTTACGTGGTGGGAACCTCTGCAGGGTGCCTGCCCCTATTTCCCAAAGGCACAAGTTCTTCAGAATGTCCACTTGGTGGCGTGCGGGGCCCAAAGTTCCTGGAGCACCCAGAGGCAGGATGGTGTTTCTGTCCCCAGGAATCCACCAACAGGACAGGATTGGTGTGCCCTGGGAGGCCCCAGACAGGAGCCTGAATGGGACACAAGTCTGAATAGGCCAACCTAAAACCCACCACCACATGCAGGTGTCTAAGGAGAGCTCAAGAATAAACCAGAACTAGCCGGACGTGGTGGCACACATCTGTAATCTCAGTACTTGGGAGGCTGAGACAGGAGGATCGCAGGTTAGAGGACAGGCTCAGCAATGTAGTGAGACTCTCAGCAACCTAGTGAGACCCTATTTCAAAACAAGAAATAAAAAGGGCTGGGAGTGTAGCTTGGAGGTAGAGTGTCCCTGGGTTCAATCCCCAGTAAAACACACACACACACACACACACACACACACACACACACACACACACACACTAGGGCCAAGTCTAGGTGGGATACTGAAGGGAGGGGCCCCAACATCCCCGCAGCCTGGGTAGTTAGAAGGAGCCATCTGTGAGACCCTGGATGAAGTTGCTTTAAATGGAGCCCCTCATGGCAACATCTTTAAAAGCAGGGAAAGGATGCCGAGCTTGTAATCCCAGTACTTTGGGAGGCGGAGACCGGAGGATCAGGGTTCGCGGCCAGCCTCAGCTCTCTCTCTCTCCCTGTCTCTCTCTCTCTCTCTACTTAGTGAGGCCCTCTGCAACTTCGTGAGACCCGGTTTCAAAATAAAGTATAAAAAATAGGGCGGGGGGTGTAGCGCAGAGGTAGACCGCTCCTGGGTTCAATCCCCAGTACCGCGAAAAAAAAAAAAAGCAGGGAAAGGATTTTCTTAATCCTGCTTTGCCAGTTTAGCTGTGGCCCTGCTCAGAGGCTGGGATGGGTGACATCACCCGAGGGCTCTCCCTTACAGCCTGAGGACTGGATTCCATAAGCACCCCAATCCTGCAGGCTGCCATCCTTCTTACCCACAGTCCAGAGCCTGCGAGCAACACCGGGACCAGGAGAAAGGAGGAGGGTGGGGCAGCCCCGCCCGGCCTCAGCGGTTCTGGCCCTTTAAGGCTCCGCCCAGGCGGGTCGGGAACAAAGGCCCGGGAATGTGGGCTGGACCGGGGAGCAGAGCCACCCGGCGTGAGTCACCCGTGTTTCAGACTCGGAATTGCTGGCTCCCACTTGCCTCCCCTGGCCCTGGCGCTGGCCCGGCCTCCGCCCACCTCCAGCCACGGGCCCTCTGCCGGCTCCTGAGCCTCGCCCGTGGGCCTGGACTCCGGCGGCTGGCCCGGCTCTGCCCGGGCCTGGCACTCAGTGCTCAGTTTCCACATCCACACACCCGGAGGAAAGCCCCG
Source organism: Glis glis (assembly GCA_004027185.1). NCBI lineage: Eukaryota > Metazoa > Chordata > Mammalia > Rodentia > Gliridae > Glis > Glis glis. The sequence continues at coordinate 4,571 of PVJS01029545.1, forward strand.
TCTCTGGAGGAACGGAGGCCGCGGAGAGATGAATGACACTTTGTTCCTCCCCAGAAGGACAGACAGAACCAAGCTGTTCTCTCTTTTTTCCCAGTCTGAGATCTCTCAATGACCCTCTGTTTTGCCATCTTATGGCTCGTTCTCTCCGCCCCACTCGGCCTCACTCGAGGACAGCAAGACGCTGAGCCAGAGACCCATCTTTCTGGGCTCCCAGATCCACATTCCAGGAGCCTCATCCCCTGGGAAAGGCGTCCTCCAGGCGGGACACCAGGCGGGGCTCCTGGTGGTAGGAGCTGGAGTGGGGCTGGGTGCTGTGCTGGGGAGGTGGGAGTAAGCCCAGAGTCCCATTCTGGGGTCCCCGAAAAACTAGGGTTTGGTGACTGGGGTGGGATGGTGCAGGGAGTGGGGATATCCCAGGCCCACTCCATGGGGTTCCCCGTTTGTGTCTCCTGGGCCTCCCGAGCACACTCATCCCCCCCTTCTTCCTCGCCCTCTGGGTTCCAGCTCAGACTTCCCTGCCACAGGCCCTCCTGCCAAGCCCCGGCTCCCCAGGCTGGTGTGGATCCCATCCCTGGAAGTCACGGGCTGCTCCTTTGTTCTGCCACACAATTATTTTTCCCTTTATCCTTGTTGGCCTATATTTTGGTTTCTTTACAAAACTAAAGTTGGATAAGAAAGGAATGCCTTTTATTTTTTCTCACAGAAAAGTAAACAAGCTTTTCCATTGCTTATTGACATTTTGGTCGGTGGGGACCATGAGCTCCATTCTGTCCTTTCTTGGAAACAGGATTACAGGGATATTGTCCCAGAGGGTCATGGAGGTTGGGTAAGTCCCTGTTCTACGGAGAGTCACGGGGCCACCACGCAGTGGGAGGACTTGGGGCCTGGGGAAGGCACAGGCCGGAGAAGGCCGAGGGGGGGCGATTGGGTCCAAACCGCGGCTCTGCCTCAAGCTACAAGTGTGAGCAAGCCGGATCCCCCCACTGCGCTCCTGGGCTTCTCTGTGAGGTGGGGGGCGTGGCTCCCTTCCAGCCCAGTGATCTAGGAATGGGAAAGCCCCCTCCTCTTCGTGGAGAGTCTTGGGGGGCTGGGGACACTCCTAGGAGAGGCAGAGATCAGGCAGCTGTGAGGCCAGACCCAGGGCAGGGCCAGTGAGTTACTTCGCCCCAGGGAAGCTCTAGGGCATGGGTGACCTTTGGGTGAGTCACCTCTGTCAGCCTGAGAAAAGCCATGTGGCCATCTTCCTGGGTATCAGCTCAAACTCAGGCTGCAACCAAATAGGCCCAGAGGACTCCCGGCCGGTGGCCCTTCTATTGGTCTCAAAATGACTGACCACCCAGGAACGCCAGGCCTCCCCTAAAGAGGAGATGGGGAACCAGGCTTCGGGGAAGTTGGATTCCCTTATAGGGAAAGGGCAGATCTAGCCCTGGAAGAACGATACGCTCAAATGAATGGACTCGGGTGACCCACTGTGCCGATGAGCTCTTAACTCGGTGTCTGAGATGCCTAATGCCCTGGTGGGCGGGCGCTGGGTCTGTCCCACTGTGCACATGGGGGGCTCCCGATACACTGGAGGAGTACAGTTCCTGCCTGCGGAGTACATCGCTTCGTACCTGGCACAAGGTTAGATACAGGACATGAGTCATCTAGTCCTCACGACAGCTCTGTGAAGTAGGTGAGGGCATCACCATGGTAGTTGAGAAAATGGAGGCTCAGAGAGCCCAAGTAACTTGCTCAAGGTCACTCAGCAGTCTTTAATCCCATTCTCTATGTGCCAGAGCCTAGAATTTAACCCCTCCCCTTCCATTCCCCAGAAGTTGAAGGCATACTCCTTATCTCCTCGGAGTTTAGGATCCAAAGATAAATACATGGCCCAAGATGAAGGAAGACAATTCCACAGTCCCATGACCTGCTCAGAGGAGGTATGACTCTGCCTGAGTGATGCTTGCTTGGGGCTTTCTTGAGTCCACGGTGACTGTGTCCCCTGCTCCACGGTGGCGGAACATGCAGTAGACCTGAGGGCAGAACCACTGGGTCCCAGCTGGTTCCCGAGATAGCTGGGAGAACAGGCTTGAGAGAGGGACTTTTATCTGTCTTATTTTTTTTCAGTGCTGAGGATGGAACCCAGGGCCTCAGTCATGCACCTAGACAAGTGCTCTGCTGCTGAGCCACACCCCCAGCCCTGTGCTTTTTGAATTTTGAACCAGAGCTGGGCATGGTGGCACATGCCTGTAATCTCAGTACTTGGGGGGCTGAGACAGGAGGATCGCAGGTTCGTGGCCAGTTTCAGAAACTTAGTGAGGTCCTCCGCAACTTAGTGAAACCCTGTTTCAAAATAAAAATAAAATAGGGCTGGGGGTGTAGCTCAGAGGTAGTATGCCCCTGGGTTCTATCCCCAATACCACAAAAAAAAAAAAGAAAGAAAGAAAAGAAAGATCCAGGAGGGCTGGGCATGGTGGTGCACACCTGTAATCCTAGTATTTGTGAGGCTGAAACAAGGGGATCACAGGTTCAAGGACATCCTCAGCAAGTAGTGAGACAGCAACCTAGCAAGACCCTGTTTCAAAATAAAAATTAAAAAATATAGGGCTGGGGGTGTAGCTCAGAGGTAGAATGCCCCTGGGTTTAATCTCCAGTAACACACACACACACACACACACACACACACACACACACACACACAAAAGAAAGAAAAAAGAAAGATCCAGGAGGGATTGGGGATGTAGCTCAGTGGTACAGTGCTTGCCTAGCATACATGAGACCCTAGGTTCCGTCCCTAGCATTGCAAAAAATAAAAAGAAGGAAAGAAAGATCCATGAGGTAAAGTGGGTGAATGTGCTTTGAGAACTGTAACATATTAAATAAATATGAGATGAGAGAGAAATCTCTCCCACTCAGGACTATACTCCCACTTGTGGGCCTACAGGCATTTTAAATAATCCATTCTGACTCATGGCCTATCCCAGCCCAAATTTTGATGTAGGCATCAGTTAGCTTCTCAGCACCCCAGGGCCTTTGAACTGCCTCTCCTACCCACTGAGCAGCTTCTGCCCTGGCCCATGGCTCTCAGCTGCCAGCTGCATCAATCTCTCAGGGAGGGAAATGCTCACAGCCAGTCCACACAGGGTGTTCTGGGGGCCTCTGCATCTGGGCTGTAGGCCTTTCCCGCTGCCCCCCCCAAACTCTGCCATCCCCGCTCCGCCTTTCCGCAGGGGAGAGGCGAGACCGCTCACCCTCCTTAAGCTCTGCCTGTGCCAGGATGCTCAGAGGCAGCCACACCAGATTACTCAGTGCTCCCAGGGTACACCGCCCTTCACCGCCTGCTCTGCAAGGCCCTCCTTCCCCATCCCCCGGGGGAAGCCTCCCCTAGACCCTGCTGCACCAGTCTAGATGCTGCTGCACCAGGCCCTTTTTATAAAAAACTGGCCTCAGGAAAAAAAAAAAAACTGGCCTCAGGCTGTGTTTAGGCCTCAGAATGGCTCATTCTGCTGCCTTCTCTACTACTGGAATCCCATCTCCCTCATTCCCAGTTCCCACAGTGCCTAGCTCAGCCCCGGCCCACATTCGGTGCACAGAGACTGGTGATAGCACTAGTTTTTAAAGTGCTGGGGACGGACCCAGGACCTCATGTAGGCTAAGCAAGGGCTCCACCCGAGCTCAGTACTACTTTTTTTTTTTTTTTTTTTTGCTGTACTGGGGATTGAACCCAGCGGCCTTCTACCTCTGAGCTACACTCCCTGTCCTATTTTATTTTTTATTTGGAAAACAGGGTCTCACTAAGTTGCAGTGGGCCTCACTAAGTTGTGAGGGTGGCCTTGAACCTGTGATCCTCTGGTCTCAGCCTCCGAAGTACTGGGAGTACAAGTGTACGCCACTATGCCCAGCTACTATTTTTTTTTTAGAAAGAGATACTTAGCCGGGCATGGTGGCGCACGCTTGTAATCCCAGTACCTGGGAGGCGGAGACCGGAGGATCCGGGTTTGCGGCCAGCCTCAGCTACTTAGTGAGGCCCGCCGCAACTTCATGAGACCCGGTTTCAAAATAAAGTATAAAAAAAAAAATAGGGCCGGGGGTGTAGCTCGGAAGTAGAATGCCCCGGAGTTCAATCCCTGGTACGGCAAAAAAAAAAAAAGAGATACTTAGAAGTTTTTTCCAAAAGGGCAAAAGAATGGATCTTTAGGGATAGGGGCTCGGGCACATTGGCTTCTGGGTGTGGGGAATGGTGTTTGGGGTGTGAATCTTTGCCTTTAATTTTTATTGTTATTATTTATTTTTGGCCCTGCATGCTAGGCAAGCACACTGCCACTGAGCTACATCTCCAGCCCCCCAATATTTCTTTGCCCTTAAAAGAAAAGCCCTGGGCCCAGGGGCAGCCCTTTCTCCCCTGGACCTCGCCCCAGGGAAAGAATAGCTTGGGCTGGAAGCTGCCACTGGTCTTCAGGCCAAAACCTGCAAAAAACCCAGACCCCTGAGGGCCTCTCTTCGGAGCAAGCAACTTGCAGGCGGTTTGACTGTGCAGCCTTCCCGTGCCAAGAGAAGCCACCTCGCCCTTCAAAATCAACATCTTTAATCCGTGCTAGGGTGGGTGTCTTCTGCTCGCTCTTCTGGTAATAATCCCTGACTGGCCAGAAATCTCCGAGCGCCGGGCGCAGGCTAACCGCAAGACTCCAGCCCTGGCCCCAGGCTGCAAACCCGGGCCTAGAGCCGCCGCGCTCCGACGCGTGGAGAAGCTTCCCGGGAAGGCCTGCAGTTCCCCGGCCGCCCACCAGGGGCCCCCAGGAAACAGCTTAGCGAGGCCCTGGCTGGCTCGCCCGGCCGGTACCGGGGACCCGAGGGCTCTGGCGCCTTTGTGAGCCAGGAGGTGGACAGGGTTTGTTCCCAAGGAAAGGAGGCCGCATGCGCAGGGGCAGCGACTGGAACCCCAGAGGGCCTGCGTGCCCTTTTCCAGGAAGGGTTTCCCACCTCCCCTGCAAAAGGTGTTTTTCTCGGTGTCATCTCAGAGTCAGAAATTAATCATGAATCTACCACACGGATGTTTCCAAAGAATTTAGCTGCTCTTTCCCCATACCCACCCCAAAGGAGAGCACTTTCTGATTTGGCGCCTTACTCCGGGGCCTCCAGACCCACCCGGCATCCGGCTTTATGGCCCACTTTGCCTTTGGGCTTCCCCCGAGTAGTTTTCTCCAAGCCCACAACTGTTCCCACAACCGTTCCCCTTCTAAGAGCCAACGAAAGCAGCTAAAAATTAAACGAGAATCCAGCCGGGCGTGGTGGCGCACACTTGTAATCTCAGTACTTGGGAGGCTGAGACAGGAGGATCGCAGGTTCGCGACCAGTCTCAGCTACTAAGTGAGGCCCTCCGCAACTTAGTGAGACCCTGATTCAAAATAAAGAATAAAAAATAGGGCTGGGGGTGTAGCTCGGAGGTAGAATGCCCCTGGGTTCCATCCCCAGTACCGTAAATAAATAAATAAATAAATAAATAAAAATTAAACAATAATAATCAAATAACGACAATGCTGTATGCCAGGCACAACTCCTACAAAGTGGGTATTACTAGCCCTATTTTGCAAGGGAAGAATGACGCTTAAAGAGACGAACTGCTCAAAGTCACCAGATACTAAAGGAGGACCCCAGTATAGAAATCCTAAGCTTACGCTCTTCTGTACACCAGTGGTTCTCCAAGTGCGGGTCTTACTGCAGAAGCAGCCTCACCTAGGAACACATGAGAAATGCAAATGCCATGCTGGAGTAGTAGCGCAGTGGAAGCGCGCCTGCCTAGCATGCCCGAGGCCCTGAGTTTGATCCCCAGCACTGTAAAAGAAAAAAAAATCCTGCGGTTGCACTCCACAACTAAGGGATCATAGTAACCTGGAGTTTAGCCAGCCCTCTAGGTGACTCCCACGCGGGATCCAGTCTGAGGACCTAGGGGCCTAGTCGCACTTGTTGGTGCTTATTACTCTCTTCTAAACTCTGTGCTAGACACTTCATATTGATGGTGTGTGTGTGTGTGTGTGTGTGTGTGTATGTGTGGTACTGGGGATTGAACCCAGGAGGCACCACCACTAAACTATATCCCCAGCCCCCACCCCCTGCCCTTTATTGGTACTAGGGACTGAACCCAGAGGAATTCTACACCTGAGCTACACCCCCAGCTCTTTTTTATTTTTATTTTGAAACAGAATCTCCCTAAGTTGCTGAAGCTGACTTCAAATCTGCAATCCTCCTGCCTCAGTTTCCCATGTACTAGGATTACATGCGTGTGCCTCCATGACCGACTTCCCCAGCCCTTTTTACTTTTTATTTTGAGACAGAGTATCACTAAGTTACTCAGGCTAACCTGAAACTTGCCATCCTCCTGCTTCAACCTCCTGAGTCTCTGAGATTACAGGTGCACACTAATGAGATCCATTTTATAGCTGAGAAAGATGGAGGCTCAGAACAATCCAGAAATTTTGCCAAAGATCATCCAGCTTTCAAGTAGTAGACTTGGGATTTGAAGGCAGGCAGGCTGTAGAGCTGTGTCCTTAGCCACTAGTCTTGACGGTGGGACCAGTCTAAAGTATTTTTAGATAGTACTTCTACGTCTTTCCATAGAATAGTGAATTGAGCAAAACCTCTGTTTCATACCAGCAGCCAGCTTGCTCCGGCAGCTTCTGTCCCCATGCCTAGTACAGTCCAGCTGACCAGTCAAGGGTCTATTTCAGAGGGTCGGATACTTTATCTCTGCGGTGCTGGGGATTGAACCCAGGGCCTTGTGCAGGCTAGGTTAGCACTCTGCCACTGAACTGACCCCCCCTCCCCAGTCGCTGAGCCTCTCCCATTTTAGTCCAGCTTTAAGTTTTTGTTTTGTTTGGTTTTGTGGTACTGGGGATGGAACCCAGGGGCATTCTACCTCTGAGCTACACTCCCAGCCCAATTTTATTTTTTATTTGGAAACAGGGTCTTGCTAAGTTGCTGACAGTCTTGCTAAATTGCTGAGGCTGGCCTCGAACCTGTGATCCTCCTGTCTCAGCCTCCCAAATACTGGGATTACAGGTGTGTATCACCATACCCATTTGAGCCTTAAGTTTTGCGTGGGGGGTACTTAAATCCAGATAGGAAGCCTAAACACAGGTAGGTGAGAATGACTTTCAGGACAACTACTCACAAAGCAAAATGTCAACATTCCACATGATGATGTGTGTGAGTTCTGTGTGTCCCCATTAGGTTAGACTTTTTTCCAAAAGGCATGAATTATTTCCTTGGAATTTAAGGCAATTAGAATGAGAAGCAGTAACAACGGAGCCCACAGTCTCTGGCTGCAGTCCAGGTGAGGAGACCTCATGAAATAGATCATATCTGACAGTGAGATGGGAAAAAGGGAAGGTGGTGAATTTCCCACCCCGCCCAGCCCTGCGGAGCCTGCCAAGATCTATCCAGTCCAGTTCCACAAACGCAATTCCAGCTCTATCATATGCTAGGCATCTAGGATGCAGTAAAGATCTCCGCCTGCCTCACAGCCCTGTTCTCCTAATCTCCTAAATGACAAGGCGTAGCAGAGAATAAAGTGTATAAAGGGGGAAGCCAGGAGATAAAAAAGACTATTTCAATCCCACCTGATGGATAAGCTTCATGGGAACAAGGTCTTTGTTTGGTTCCCTGCTATATCCTGGAGCCTGGCACCCCGCCTGGCATGCCACATCAACAAATACACGAACGAATGAATGAAGCATTCGTCACTCACTGCATTCATTCAGAAGGGACTTAAAAGCAGGCTGGGGGTGCAGCTCAGCAGCAGAGCGCTTGCCCAGCTCCCGCGGGGCCCTGGGTTCCATCCCCAGTGTTGCAACAACGACGACAAAAGACAGGACCCCACCTCCCTCTTGCGTGGAGCGCTCTGAAGTGCTCGCTTGCTGCAGTGCAGCGTCACCACACGCACGTGTGTCTACACACGTGGTGAGCAGCATCCTGGGTCCCCGCCATAGATGAGAGTTGAGATGAGGTCAGGACAGACACAGCCCTGGAGCACTGAGTCCCAGGGCTCAATCAAAGCCAGGGTGGCAACAACCCCCAAGGGTCCCCTTGCCCCTGACTGGCCTGCCAGCCCCGGTCAGCAGCCCCCTGCCTGCTCCCGCCCACCTGAAGAAGCCCACACCCGCCCCGCCGCGCGGCCGCAGGTGCAGCCGGTTCTCACGGCTCTCCCTTCCTTCCTCTGGATTTGAGGTGAGGTGCGAAACACACCTCCTCCCGCCCCATGCGCTCCGACCTAGACGCTGAGTCTGGAGAAAACTGAGGTTGAATTGAATGGACGAATGATGGTATCACGTGTGGAGTCAGCACGTGAATTGAGCCTGCCTGCCTCATCTTCCCTGGGTGATCTCAGGCTCCTCGCTGCTCCTCGGCCTCCTCACCTCAAAGCAAGGGACCCCTCCCCTCCCCCCTCTTGCAGTGAGGAACCTCCACGCAGCCTCGTCCATCCGATGGGAGGGACCAGCCACTGCCAAACATGACGAGGCCCCGAACAGAAATGCGACCCAAGTCTCAGACCTCTTCTTTTTTTGTTTTTGGTACTGGGGGTTGAACCCAGGAGCTTCTACCTCTCAGCTTTTCTACCCCCCCACCCTTTTTTATTTTTACTTCATTTATTTATTTTGTGGTCCTGGGGGTTCAACCCAGGGGCATTCTACCTCTGAACTACACCCCCAGTCCTATTTTATTTTTTATTTTGAAACAGGGTCTCACTAAGTTGTGGAGGGCCTCACTAAGTTGCTGAGGCTGGCTGCGAACCTGTGATCCTCCTGTGTCAGCCTCCCAAGTACTGAGATTACAGGCATGTGCCACTATGCCCGGCTATCCCAGACCACCTCTAACCCAGCCCCAAAGTAGTCCCACAACTATAGTTACCATGAACACGGGACATACTAAATAGCCCAACTCCAGTATTCTTCCACGCTTATGGTCCCTTCTCTTCCCCCAAGTGTTAGAGAGGGAACCCAGGGCCTTGCGTGTGCCAGGCCAGTGCTCTACCACTGAGCCACACCCCAGCTCCAGCCTCTTTTTCCTTTCCTTTTTCTTTTTTCTTTTTTGGGACGGGTTTCATTATGTTCCCCAGGCTGGCCTAGAACTCCAGAGCTCAAGCGATCCTCCTGTCTCAGCCTCCCAAGTAGCTGGTACTCCAGGTGTGCCACCATGCACAGCTACAGATTTTTTTTTTTTGTACTGGGGCTTGAATCCAAGGACATTCTACCTATGAACTATACCCTCAGCCCTTTTAAAAAACTTTTTTGTTTTGTTTTGTTTTGTTTTTTGGCACTGGGGATTGAACCCAGTAGCGTTCTACCTTTGAGCTCCACCCCCAGCCCTTTCTATTTGTCATTTTGAAACAGGGTCTCACCAGGTTGCTGAGAGCCTCACTACATTGCTGAGGCTGTCCTTGAACCTGCGATCCTCCTGTCTCAGTCTCCCAAGTACTGGTATTACAGCCATGTGCCACCACACCCGGTTGTAAACAATTATTTTTTTAATTTTGAAATGAGGTTTCACTAAGTTGCTGAGGGTCTCACAAAGTTGCCAAGGCTGGCCTCTCAAGTACTCAGGCTGCAGCCTCTTCTCTCTGCTTTGATTGAGTACTTACCATATTCTTCTAGGTGTATCATACACATTGTCTCATTTACTTCTCACAGAAACCCTATGAGGGAACACAGGCTAAGAGAGATGAATTAACTTACCCAAAGTCACACAGCGAGGAGACAGGAAAGTCAAGTCTGAGACTAGAGCCCAAACTCCCAACCACCATGTTACTCCACCTGCCGCTTTTTTGGTTTGTTTTTGTGGCACTGGGGATTGAGCCCAGGGGCATTCTACCTGTGAACTACACCTGCAGCCCTATTTTATTTTTATTTGGAAACAGGGTCTTGCTAGGTTGATGAGAGTCTCACTACTTGCTGAGGCTGTCCTCAAACCTGCGATCCTCCGGTCTCAGCCTCCCAAGTACTGGGATTACAAGCGTGCGCCACCACGCCCGGCTCACCTGCTGCTCTTGAGCTCTTTTTTTTTGTTTTTGCCACTTTCCTGGAAGGCGGGGCCCTGGTGAAATGGGTCTTCTGGTGCCTAACGCAGCACCTGGGCACCTGGGCAGTAGGGTGTGCTCGGTGTCATGCTGGGTCTGCCCATAGCCGCTGGCTCAGACCTCGCTGGACCACTTGTCTGCAGCCCAGCGCAATGCCCAGGACAAGGATGCAGTTACTAGTTACTAGTTACTTACTCTCTTTCTAAAAATACAGAGCACGAGCCTCCGAGGCCACCAAACAGCTATCCAGTTGCTGTCTGGGGCCAGTCCTGTACAGCCCGACCCTGCCACCTGGCACCCCTCCCTCTGGGCCTCCTGCCTGACAGCTGACCCCTGTCACCCTGGGACTATTTACTGCAAGGCAAAGTCCAGCTTTGCAGAGGTGGGAACTCCCGAGCAGCCGGGCTGGCCCAGCCCAGCCTCACCCAGGCCGAACTGCTGGACACTGCGACACCGGGGCAGGTTCGGCGGCCTCCCGAGTCCTTCAGAGCTAGCGCCTCTTGTTAACCGGGGCCCCATTCCACAGCCATACAGCGGACACGCCCGGCCCACCAGCTCATTTTGGGATTTGAGCACTAGTCTGTTTGGGGGATATGGACACTTGGGGACAGGACACTGGCACTGACACTCAGCACTGCCCCTTAATAGCCCTGTGACTCGGGACCTCTGTTAGTCACCTACTAAAAGTGGGGATAAGAAGATTATAAAGCAATGATAGTTTTGTTTGTCTTTTTTTTTTTTGTGGCACTGGGGATTGAACCCAGTGGCACTCTATCATTGAGCTATACCCACAGCCCTTTTTATTTTATATTTTGAAATAGGGTCTCACCAAGTTGCTGAGGATCTCACTAAGTTGCTGAGGCTGGCCTTGAACCTGCAATCCTCCTGTCTCAGCCTCCCAAGTATTGGGTTCACAGGCGTGCACTACTACTCCTGTCAGTATTTTCCTATCATTAGAGGTATATATTTATATGCATAGTTAAGTCAGCTAGGATATGGACTAGAATATCAACAGTGTCATCTCCAGGCAATAAGATATGAAGTATGCTTTTCTCTTTTGCTATATCTGTGTTCTTTGTTTCTTTTTTTATTTGTAGGAGATCAAACCCAGGGTCTTGTGCATGCTAAGCACATGCTCTACCAAGCTGTTGTGTTTTCTAATTTTTCCTCAATGAATACATGCAGGAAAAAAAAAAAAAAGAAAAGGTAAGCTGGGCCTGGTGGTGCACACCTGTGATCTCAGTACTTGGGATGCTGAGACAGGAAGATTGCAAGTTCAAAGTCAGCCTCAGCAATTTAGCAAGACCCTATTTCAAAATAAAAAATAAAATAGGACTAGAGGTGTAGCTTGGAGGTAGAATGACCGGGGGTTCAATCCCCAGTACCACACACACACAAAAGTTAAACAACCACATATTTAGTATTTCAATATTTATCTCAACTCACAGGACAGTTTGAGAATAGTATTTGTGAAAATGGCTTACACACTGCAAAGCACTTTGCAAGTAGAAAGTTGTTTTGTTTTATGGTACCAAGGATTGAACCCAGGGGATGTTCTACCTCTGAGTTACAGCCCCAGCCCCATTTTATTTTTATTTCGAAACAGGGTCTAGCCAGACGTGGTGGCACACGCCTATAAGCCCAGAACTTAGGAGGCTGAAACTGGAGGATCACAGGTCTGAGGACAGCCTCAGCAAGTAGTGAGACTCTCATCAACCTAGCAAGACCTTGTTTCAAAATAAAAATAAAATAGGGCTGGGGGTGTAGCTCGGAGGTAGAATGCCCCTGGGTTCAATCCCCAGTTCTGCAAAAAAAAAAAAAAAAAAAAAAGAAAGAAAAGAAAAGAAAAAACAGGGCCTTGCTAAATTACTGAGTGCTGGCCTCCAATCTTCAATCCTGTCTCAGTCTCCCAAGTACTGGGATTTATTGGTGTGCACCACTGTGCTCAGCCTGGAAGGGGTTCTTAATATGATATTCCTTGAGGGCCTTTTGGAACTACAGGGTGGGTAGAGAATAGTTTCCTTCCGACCCGACTGACACCAGAAAATCTTGGCATTGAACAGAATCCCTTCAACTCAACGCCAGTTCTGTCTCCCCGGGCAGGAAGGGGAGAGAATGTTGTGGATGTGAGGCCTGGCTGAGGCAGGGGCATGGCCATATGTGTCCACAACCCAGCCTGCTCTGTGGATGAATCAGCAGCATTGATTGAGCACCCACTGTGTGCGGTGCCTGTACTCTGTTCTTTTTTTTTTTTTTTGTGGTACCGGGGATTGAACCCAGGGGCATTCTACCTCCGAGCTACACCCCCAGCCCTATTTTTTATCCTTTATTTTGAAACTGGGTCTCACGAAGTTGCGGAGGGCCTCACTAAGTAGCTGAGGCTGGCCGCGAACCTGGATCCTCCGGTCTCCGCCTCCCAAGTACTGGGATTACAAGCGTGCGCTACCACGCCCGGCTTCTGTACTCTGTTCTCAGAAGATAGCTCTGTTTGCTTTCCAGCCAGTCGACAAGTATTTATTGAGCATCTGTCTACTGGGGGCAAGTCAGCGCGCAGAGGGCGCCGCACAGAGGTGAGTAATTCAGAAGCGAGTTTGTGATTCACTCCAGGGATGGTGTGAGAAAGACAGAAGGGAAAATGAGGCGGGAACACAGGAGTACGTCTAGCTAGGGAGGGCAGAGGAAGCGTCCAGGGCTCAGTGCCATCTCCGAGGGATGGACCTCAGGGGCGCTCTACCACTGAGCTATATTTCCAGCCCTGCTTATTTTTTATGGTACTGGGGATTGAATCCAGGGGCATTCTGCCTCTGAACTACATCCCCAATCCTATTTTGTTTTTTTTATTTTGAAGCACGGTCTCAATAAGTTGCCCAGGGTCTCATTAAGTTGCTGAGGGCCTCACTAAGTGGCCCAGGCTGGCCTCGAACTGAGGCAGTCCTCTTGCCTCAGCCTCCTGAGTTGTTGGGATTACAGGCACGCACCACCATGCCCAGCTCAGTACACACGCCCATCTGCCAACGGGGATTATCTTCTGTCCTGTGTCCAATCTTCCATTTTACAAATGGGGAAACTGAGAGCCAGAGGGAGAAGGGACCTGTCTAAGGTCACACAAGCAGGCAGTGCTGAAATCAGAACACAGGTTTCTATAATGTCCATCGAGTGCCCTTTCCCTACCCGCCAGGCATCGGTCTTCACTATCCGACTGACCTTGGGGCCCTGGGGGTAAGGGCCCCGCCTGCAGGACAGAACCACTGCTGCCCCCGGGGGACACTATTCACTGGGCTCTAGTGGTATGGAGAGGAGTTGGGGTCTGGATAGGAGATACCCACTTGCCCCAGTTCTAAGCCTTTACCTTTAGTTGTGAGCAGATGGTAGAACTGCCTAGATGAGAGGGGCCCATAGCAATGGCGGGGGTAGACACCGCCAAAGGAACACTGCTATTAAAAACCTGTATGGAGCGAGGTGCGGCGGAGCACACCCGGAGTCTCAGCTACTCTGGAGGCTGGAGCAGTAGGATTACAAATTCAAGGCCAGCCTGGGCAATTTAGCAAGATCCTGTCTGTAAATAAATAAATAAGTGAATAAATAAATACATAAAGCCGGGCGTGGTGGCGCACGCTTGTAATCCCAGTACTTGGAAGGCAGAGACCAGAGGATCCGGGTTCGCGGCCAGCCTCAGCTACTTAGTGAGGCCCTCCGCAACTTAGTGAGACCCTGTTTCAAAATAAAGAATAAAAAATAGGGCTGGGGGTGTAGCTCGGAGGTAGAATCCCCTGGGTTCAATACCCAATTCCGTAATAATAATAATAATAATAATAATAATAGTAGTAGTAGTAATAATAATAGTAGTAGGCTGGGAGTGTAGCTTGGAGGTAGAATGCCCCTGGGTATTCTACCCAGTTTAAAATTCCCAGTTTAAAAAAATTAAAAATTAAAGAGCTTTTTTTTAAGGTGTGGCTAAGCGAAGCACTTTAAATTACTACCAAATGTCCAATGGGACGAGCACAGTGAGCCCCAATGGGACGAAGTCTTTCTTGGGGCTACCTGACTAGGTAAAATCTGGAGCTGGGACCAGGAGCCAGCTTTTCCTTGTCCTAGTTGGCTGCTCTGAGGTCTGGCCTCCAGCCATTCCACTCCATCTTGCCACTTCTTCCCAGTGCCACAGCAGCTCCTCCCCGCCTCGGTGCCTGGAGGTGGGCTGAGGGTCTGCACAGTGGGCACTTATTTGCAATGTAGGAGCTGAACATCCTGCCCCAATACTTGGAATGCTCTCTGTACCCCCTCCTGGCCACACCCAGAAAGCTCTTCCTTCTCTATTTCCATTTTATGCCCCCGATGACACTTTCCATTTGGCGGCCAGTCTGTTCTCCCACTAGACTTGCAAACTCTCCCAGGTGGGCACCTTGGTGCGAGGCTGGCACACAGTGACAACTAGTCGTTTAGTTTGTGAAAGGTGGGATCACCGGCCCAGGCTCATTCTGAAGCTATAGCGACGACAGTCCACAGACAACCTGACCTAGTCATCGCACATGACGTAGTCATAGGCCGGTCTCCCGTAAAAAAAAAATCCTAGTATGAGCTGGGCATGGTAGTGCACACCTGCAATCCTAGTACTTGGGAGTCTGAGACAGGAGGATCACAGGTTCAAGGCCAGACTCAGCAATTTAGTGAGACTCTAGGCAACTTAGTGAGATCCTGTTTCAAAATTAAAAAAATAATAATAAAGATAGGGTGGGGGGTGTGGCTTGGGGGTAGAATGTCCCTGAGTTCAATCCCAAGTATAGATAAATAAATAAATCCTAGTGTGTGCAAAGCTAAATTAATTTACAAGGCAGCAAAATGGGAGAAAGGAGGAAAAGCCACATTGCAAATGGATTCCCTAAAGATTCCTTTATCAATAGCGTGTGTGTGTGTGTGTGTGTGTGTGTGTGTGTGTGTGTGTGGTGCTGGGGATGGAACCCAGGGCTTTCTACATGCTAGGCAGATGTTCTACCACTGAGCTATCCCCTAGCCCCTCCAAATAGCACCTCTTGTGAATATTTTTCTAACTTCAGAATAAGGAAAACCTTTATAAGCATGACACGAAATTCAGAAGCCATAAAGGATCAATAATTTTCTTTTCTTGAGATAAGGTCTCATTGTGTTGCCCAGGCTGGTCTCAAACTCCTGGGCTCAAGTGATCCTCCTGCCTTAGCCTCCCAAGTAGCTGAGACTACAGAC
Source organism: Glis glis (assembly GCA_004027185.1). Classification (NCBI taxonomy): domain Eukaryota; kingdom Metazoa; phylum Chordata; class Mammalia; order Rodentia; family Gliridae; genus Glis; species Glis glis. The sequence continues at coordinate 19,839 of PVJS01029545.1, forward strand.
ATGCACCACTGTGCCTGGCTAGGATCAATAAATGTTATTGCATAAAAATTAAAATCATTTGAATGCAAAATAATAATAATAATTAGTAATAGTAGCATATACTGCAAGAGCACTCATGTATTTCATGCCAAACACCGCATTGAACATGAGCTCGCTTCATTCTCATAAGTATTGCTCCTATTACTCAGTTCATAGTTAAGGAGCATGAGGTTAAGTAACTAAACTGTGGTCATTCAGCTGGTACCCTGGAGACAAAAGCAGGATTATTGAGTAGTTTGCTTTCTGATCTGTGTTTTAGCCACTCCCTGTACTGCTGTATACCTTAAAAATCAGAAAACTGCTAGCTGGGTGTGGTGACACACGCCTGTAATCCCTGTACTTGGGAGGCTGAGACAAGAGGATTGCAGGTTTGAGGACAACCTCAGCCAAGTAGTGAGATTCTCATCAACCTAGTGAGGCCCTGTTTCAAAATAAAAATAAGCCGGGCGTGGTGGCGCATGCTTGTAATCCCAGTGCTTGGGAGGCTGAGACAGGAGGATCATAGGTTCGCGGTCAGCCTCAGCTACTTAGTGAGGCCCTTCGCAACTTAGCGAGACCCTGTTTCAAAATAAAATAAAAAATAGGGCAGGGGGTGTAGCTCAGAGGTAGAATGCCCCCGGGTTCAATCCCCAGTACCGCAAAAAAAAAAAAAAAAAATATATATATATATATACTGGCTGGGGATGTAGCTCAGTGGTAGAGCACTTGCTTAGCATGAGTGAGGCCCTGATTTCAATCCCCAGCAACTGTTCCACCCCTCAAAAAAGTCAGATGACAAATGGGAAAATGTTGCAACACATAGGATGAAAGACTGACTTCCTGGATATGTGCAGAAGTCTTAAAAAAACATAGAGATTATGAACAAACAAGCTCCGAAAAAAACTCCACAGCAGGGTGTGGTGGTGCACGCTTGTAATCCCAGTACTTGGGAGGCTGAGACGGGAGGATCCGGGTTCGCGGCCAGCCTCAGCTACTTAGTGAAGCCCTCTGCAACTTCACGAGACCCAGTTTCAAAATAAAGTATAAAAGAAAATAGGGCCGGGGGTGTAGCTCGGAGGTAAAATGCCCCTGGGTTCAATCCCCGGTACCGCAAAAACAAAACAAAACAAAACAAAACAAAACAAAACAAAACAAAACAAAAAAATCTTCACACCCTATTAGATTGGCAAAGATTTAAGAGACGATACTCAGTGGTAGTGAAGGTGTGGCTAAGCAAAGCATGTTAAATTACTACCAAATGTCCAAATGTGCCCAAATTACCACAATCTTTTCTTTTTTTTTTTGGTACTGGAGATTGAACCCAGGGGCATTCTACCTCCGAGCTACACCCCCAGCCCTATTTTATTTTTATTTGGAAACAAGGTCTTGCTAGGTTGATGAGAGTCTCATTACTTGCTGAGGCTGTCCTCGAACCTGCGATCCTCCCGTCTCAGCCTCCCAAGTACTGGGATTACAAGCGTGTGTCACCACGCCCAGCTTCACAATCTTTTCTTTTTTCCTTTTTGAGACAGGGTCTCACTATGTTGCCCAGGCTGGTCTGAGACTCCTAGGCTTGAGGGATCCTCTTGCCTCAGCCTCCTGAGGAGCTGGGACTTAAGCACGTAGCACTGTGCCTGGCTTACCACAATCATTTTTTGGAGGGCAATTGGGGATTATTTATTACAATTTTAAATATTCTTATTCATTCACCTAATAAGTCCACTTTGAGGTGTCGCTCTCACCAAAAAAAAAAAAATATATATATATATATTCTTAACCCTAACCCTGAAACACAAGAAAACAAGATGTTTACTGCACCACTGTTGGTAATGCAAAAAAAAAAAAATTAGAAATGACCCAAATTGTAAAACTGATAATATGTTGGTTAAATAAAATGTGCTATACCTACACAATGAAATATTATATGTCTCATTGAACTCAGGGGTATTGTACCTCTGAGATACACTCCCAGTCCTTTCTTAAAATTTTTTATTTTGAAATAGAGTCTCACTAAGTTCCTGAGACTGGCCTTGAACCTGTGATCCTCCTGTCTCAGCCTCCCAAGTACTAGGAAATACAGGTGTGCACCACCAAGCCTGACTATATATGTCTTAAAAAAAGAAGTAGGCCAGGTGTGGTGGCACATACTTGTAATCCCAGTACTTGGGAGGCTGAGACAGGAGGATCACAGGTTCAAGGCCAGCCTCAGCAAGTAGTGAGACTCTCATCAACCTAGTGAGGCCCTGTTTCCAAATAAAAATAAAATAGGGCTGGGGGTGTAGCTCAGAGTTAGAATGCCCCTGGGTTCAATCCCCAGTCTCCCCCCCCCAAAAAAAAAGAAAGTAGATCCCTGTGCATAGGTATGGGAAGTATCTGAAATGTACTTAGTGGGTAGAAAGATCATTAAGAATATGTGATCCAAGCAGGGCATGATGGCACAAACCTCGTAATCCCAGTACTTGGGAGGCTGAGACAGGAGGATTGTAGCACAAGACCAGCCTCAGCAACATAGTGAGACCCTGTTTCCAAATAAAAAATAAAAAGGGCTGGGGGTGTAGCTTAGTGGTAGAATGCCCCTGGATTCAGTCCCAAGTACCACCCCCCCCACACACACACAAGAATATATACTCCTAGAGGCTGTGGCAGGAGGATGGCAAGTCCCAGGCCAGCCTGGGCAATTTAGTGAAACCCGGCCTCGAAATAAACCATTAAAAAAAAAGCTGGGGATATAGCTCAGTGGTAGAGTGTCCCTGGGTTCAACCCCCCAAACCATATACACAAAAAAGAACATATGATCACATATTGGTAAAAATTAAACTAAATAACATATTCAAAGATGTTAGTTTTATATTATTATGCATTAGTATAAGCATAGGAAATAAACACAGGAGGAATTTATATCACATTCAGGACCTTCCCTAAGTTATATATTTTCCCATTTTGAATTTTTGACTATACATCATCCATTTATTTATTTATTTATTTATTTATTTATTTATTTATTTATTTTGTGGTATTGGAAATTGAACTCAGGGGCATTCTACCTCCAAGCTACATCCCCAGCCTTTTTATTTTATTATTTGGAAACAGGATTTCACTAAGTTGCTGACAGCCTTACTACATTGCTGAGGCTGGCTTTGAACCTGTGATCCTCCTGTCTCAGCCTCCCAAGTACTGGGATTACAGGCGTGTGCCACCACGCCTGGCTATGTCATCCTTTTATATCAGGAAAAATAAAATAAAGATACAATTAAATATATAGTAAAATAAATTAACAACAAAACACCCTTCCCTCTTTGCTTATTATTAAACAAGCATGTACTAGGTAGAGCTATGGAGTACTGGGCACTGATGTGAGACGTTGGGAATGCGAAAACTGGTCCACAGAGCCCCTGCCTCAAGGAACTCCCCAGTGGGGGAAGTGAAGGGCAAATCTGGGTGTTGTGGGGTGTGGGAGGCGGTGGGGAGCAGTGCATTCTGGGCTTAAGTCTCCTGGGGCGGAGGAGCAGCTGCTGGGGCAGAATCTTGAAAGACGAGCAGCAAAGGGGGTGATAATCTGAGAGAGGGTGCAGTGGGCTCAAAACCCAGGCCTCAGGGGCCCTGGAGTGTGGGCAGAAGGGAAGAGGTAGGAGAAAGGGCCAGAGATGAGACTGGAGAGGGGTGGGGCAGATCAGCAAGGGTCCCCTAAGGTTCAGTTGTCCCTTGATATCTTTGGGGATTAGTTCTAGGACCCCCCCATACATCAAACACCAAAATCTGTGGATGCTGAATACTCTTATATAAAATGCTGTAATATTAGCCAGGTGTGGTGGTAAACACCTGTAATACTAGTACTTGGGAGGCTGAGACAGGAGGATCTCACGTTCGAGGTCAGCCTCAGCAACTTAGCGAGATCCTCAGCAATTTAGCAAGACCCTGTTTCAAAATGTAAAATTAAAAGGGCTGGGGGTGTACCTCAGAGATAGAGTGCTCCTGGGTTTAATCCCCAGTACCAGGGAACGAAAAAAAATGCTGTTGTATTTGCATATAACCGATGCAATCCTCTTGTTATACTATTTATTTATTTATTTTGCGGTACAGGGGCATTCTACCTCCGAGCTATACCCTCAGCCCTGTTTTCTTTCTCTTTCTTTCTTTCTTTCTTTCTTTCTTTCTTTCTTTCTTTCCTTCCTTCCTTCCTTCCTTCCTTCCTTCCTTCCTTCCCTTCTCTTCTCTTCTCTTCTCTTCTCTTCTCTTCTCTTCTTCTCTTTTCTTTTCTTTCTTTCGTGGTGCCGGGGATTGAACCCAGGGGTATTCTACCTCCGAGCTCCACCCCCGGCCCTATTTTTTATTCTTTATTTTGAAACAGGGTCTCACTAAGTTGTGGAGGGCCTCACTAAGTAGCTGAGGCTGGCTGCGAACCCGGATCCTCCGGTCTCAGCCTCCAAGTACTGGGATTACAAGCGTGCGCCACTACGCCCGGCTCGCTCGCTTGCTTGCTTGCTTGCTCTCTCTCTCTCTCTCTCTTCCTTCCTTCCTTCCTTCCTTCCTTCCTTCCTTCCTTCTTTCTTTCTTTCTTTCTTTCTTTCTTTTTTTCTTCTTTCTTCCTTCCTTCCTTCCTTCCTTCCTTCCTTCCCTCCCTCCCTCCCTCCCTCCCTCCCTCCCTCTTTCTTTCTTTCTTTCTTTCTTTCTTTCTTTCTTTCTTTCTTTATTTTTGTGGTACTGGAAATTGAACCCGGGGGCATTCTACCTCCGAGCTACACTCCCAGCCCTCTTTTATTCTTTATTTTGAAACAGGGTCTCACTAAGTAGCTGAGGCCGGCCGTGAACCTGGATCCTCCTGTCTCAGCCTCCCAAGT